>JAWZYV010004186.1:0-12565 GCA_038373885.1 Cheiracanthium punctorium
AAACACTTTTTTTCAAGTGTGCAGGGAAATTGAATATAGTGGGAATTGCTGTGTCCTTTAACCAGGTGCCTCCAAACCAGGGATCCGTAACTTAACGTAATGCGCGTTATAACCAATTCGTTATTCGTTACAACTCATAACGTTATTCACAAGCCGAATAACGTTATTCATACCGTAACTTTCAAATCGTTCTTCACAAAATAACGTTATAATCAATAACGTTAATGATTTGAGAAATCAGTATTCGGTTACTTGACACAAAACTGCTCGTGGAATAACGTTATATTTAATAACGATGTTCAACGTACACTTATTATAACGTTATTCTTTTCTGTGCTATACATAATAACTCTAAGAACAGTAACAGAATGCATTCGGTTAATCATGTTAACCGTTCAGTTTATAACGTTAAACTCACATAACTATTTGATAACGATACAGTATCAATTAGTTAGAAATATAACCTTTCGTTCAATAACAATTTAAATACGGTATGAGACCATAACGTTAAAGGAACAGAACGACATCTTCATACCGTTATAACGCAATAACGAAATGCCATTCATATTGAAACAATCCGTTACAAAATATAACAAATTGTTCCAATATATTTAAATACGGTATAAGATCTAACCGTTCGAATAACCTAAAAATTTTGATTCGAATCAGCGGCTTTTCGGACTGAGAGGAGGGTGAATGAAAGGTAAAAGTATTGAGTGGGTTCACCACCCGCATTTGTATTCCGTACGTAAAACACAGGACACATGCAAGGACTGATTTCCAGCAGGGCATTCGGGGCAATCGCCCGGGCCCCTAACAATAAGGGACCCTCCCTAATAACCCTTTAACTCTAAAAATTTGCACATTTTGAATTTAATTTAAAATGAAAGACAGCTAATTTAAATTTATATATGTGAAAAAAAAACAGTAATCATAATTTGTTACTATTTCATAGCGCTATCATTATATGCGCACCTTTTTCTTAGCTAACGGTATAGTCTCAGGCAATTATTCAGCGCAAACATCATTTAGGCGTGGTCTATGTAGTGGTTAATATTGTAAAAAAGTAACATGCTGAAGCTTTGTGGGCTTCAGCATGTTACTTTTTTAGAATATTAAAAAATATTTTGTTTAAAGTGTGAATGTCTAGCATTTTGTCCTATTATGCGGCTGTCAATCTATCAGTGTTGAGTTTTGGTCGCTTTTCTACAGATGCAGCGTGAATATGCGCTAGAACCCTTTAAAATGTCCTTCCACCAAGGCACCCCCTATCTTTTGCAGATAGCCCTTGTGTAGCTTTGCCATAATACACTACAACAACCAAAATAAAATCTTTTTAAGACAGAACGCTTTTAAAGTCTAGTCCTGCCAACTGTTAGCAATAGGAGGTGTTTTAAACAGTAACACTTTTAATTATAGTAATAGGTTGGTGTATAATTATCAAAACAATCCCATCTTTCTATTCAGGGTGGTTTGTCAGTTTCAAACCTGGTGAAATTAGCTTGGAAGATAAGCCAGGAAGAGGTCGACTATCGGATTTTGACGACCAGGCACCTTTGGCAGACTGGAAGGGAACGAAAGCTGGGATTGTTCCACCCGATGGGGAAAAGGAAAAATGGCCTGATAATTATGCACCAACCTAATAATTTTAAATGTTAGAGTAATCAGTAGTTGCTCTTTCTGCACTTTAAAGGAATGTAAAAACGTGACATACTGATGTTGACACCGCCCGTGAAAAGGTTAAATTGTAGGTCTGTTTAAAGAAAATATTTTTTTAAAGGATGTGGGAGTTAAGGTCTTAGCTAGAGTCACGTATCCTCTTAACACCGCCATTTTTAGGTCAGATAGTATTAGCATTAATGAGTATGTGTGTATTTGCAAATCTAAAAGACGGGTATCTGCTTAGTGGGGGACGCTGCCTTGGGCGGAGGTCTTTTTAAGAAATTCAACGCATATTCACGCAACATCTGGCAAAAATCGCCCAAAACTTCAGATTGTTAGATAGAGAGCCCCGCAGTTGGCTGGAAGCCTGGAATTTGATACTTTATCAACCCATTATGCTCAATGTTTTATTCACTTGGCCACGGTACGGCATTATAAGCATTTAGATTTTTATGTCTTACGAAAATTCCGTTTATTTATACACAACTCTAATGTATGGCTCCTTCCAAGAAACGACTGTCTGCACTCCTGCTCAAGAAAGTGGAACGAAACTGGGAATCACTGATCTAGGCTATCAGCAATGTTAATATATTTAAAAAGACATACTGTTTTGCGTGTTTAATGTCATTGATCTCATGAACTCCGATTATGTATCAATCATCCACCACTTTTATGTTTTATCTTGTTTTTTGTATGCCATTTCTTTTTTGAAGGAAGGGGAGGAATGATGTTGAACGAGAAATAGTATTTTCTTTATGTGCATGCAAATTATGTCCTCCCCTCCCCTTGCAAATGTGAAGGGGGGAGGGAGGAAGGACATAAAAGACCCCCTCAAGAGGCTGACAATTAAAGATCCAATAAAGAATAAAATGGTGGAAAACCGTGAAACTGTTATGATAAAAAATATATATATTGCTATAACGTATGACATGTTTTTGGAATATTTTGTCATTTCTTGCATGTGTCAATGATCCTCATCTCTAAATCTATCGCATTTTTACTTTCCGAACCTGTTCTATGTATGGAAGTATTGTAATCCTGAAAATATTCGACTTTTAAGATTTTCATCTATTTATACGTTTTCGGGAATTAATTCATTTATGTTGTTCTTGCGGTAATGTATTTATGTATGTGTGTAATTGTGTACGTGAGCAAACACGATAGCTCCTAAACAGTGCATTTGATTGAGCTGAAATTTTGTATATATATTATAGACCCCCCTCGCATGACCCATATTGATTTTCATGTGTACAGGATGTATAGTTTTTCACAAGGCTGTAGAAAGAATTTAATACATTGGACGGGAGCTCTCGAAAGTGCGTTACCGTCTATTGGGGATTTCAGTATTTTGTGTTATGGCAAGCCTACATGAAGGGCATCTACCCACGGGAGAGGGAGCTTTGGGCAGAGGACTTTTTAAGGGGTTCTAACGCCTATTTATGCTGTATCTGCACGCACATAAAACCATCTGAAACTCCAGACCCTTTGATCGACGCATTATGGTCTATAGACATAAATAATTTAATGCGTATCTTCTATTGCCTCACATTGTTGGAATTTCAATCATCGTTTTCAGTTTTCTAAGGCTAAGATTTTGTGCACTCCTCAGTCTTTGTCCCATCTGGATTTTTTGGAAGGTTTTTCCATTACCCAGCACTTAGATCGTCTTGTGAACGATGGTTCTTCCGTTCATTTCGTTCATTCTGCTTGGAAGTTGCTGTTGCAAGGTTCTTTTCACTTTCTTCGTCTACTCCCCCCCCCTTTTTTTTTCTTTCTTTTTCTTTACTGTGTATGTATGTGTGTTACTGTCTTCCTTTACGTTTTTATTTAAAAAAATATATATATATATTTATATATATATTGTGCTGTCCTGTTCGTGTTTGTAATTTATTAAAAAAAAAGTGTTCTTTTTGTTTTTTGTTTGTTTGTTCTGTTTTCTCTTTTTTGTGTGTGTGTTTGTACTCGTGTGTTCCCTTTTTTATTATTATTATTTTTATTTTATTTATTCCTTTTTATTTCTGTATTTTTTGTGCTTCTTTCCTTTCCTTTTTATCCCTTATTTAAATTTTTTTCTCCCCTCTCCGTGGTTTTGTTCGACTTTTCTTTGCCCCTTGTGGCAACATCTTGCTTGTTTATCTCTTTTCAGTTCCCTGTGTTCTTTACGACGAAGGGCTTGGACTGATGAAGTTCAAAACAATTTTTGAACGAAACGTGAGTATCCTCTTACCTATTACTTCTTATGTGTGTTTTTTACAAAGTTTTTTAATTACTTTATCGTTTAACACCAGTATTTTGAGGGATTTTTCAGTTGTTTTGTTTATTTGGACTATTAACACTCACTTTTGTTCTCACTTTTCTTCCTTCCTTCTTCGTGTGCTTTTTCTTGCTTATTTCGTTTCTGTTTTTGTGTTTTCTGTATGGATTCATCTTTGTTTAACCGTTTTTCCCGTTTACGATTGAAACGTTCTCGTTTCTTGAATCATTTAGGTTTTCTTGTTCGATGCAAACGCAGTAATGTCATTCCTAAGTTCATTGACATTAAGTGCAATATTCACGGTTCTTCTCGTGTTGATAAGGCTCTGAATAGGTCTAAGCGGGCGGTTTTACGGGCTTTTATTCAGGATGTTCGTTATAAAGTAGCGATTCTTGAATCTGATCTTAATGATCTCCATTTGCTTTTGAGTAAGTCTTACCCTGCGTTTGCTAACTGGGAAAAACGGAATTTCGCTTATGTTGAACAACGTTCTATTTCTCACAGAGCTACTTTGGATAAGAAATTCCAAGCTCTTCTTCCGGTTAGGTCTTCCCTCGGTTCTGTCAGTCCTCTTGTTCAGGACACTGTTGTTAATTTGTCTTCGCATGTTTTAACTGATTCTCAGAGAGATGCTCTTAGTTTAGGTTTGAATTTTTCTCGTGTTAGTACCGTTTCGGTTTCCAAACTTATTGCTCCTATGGAAAACTCCTTTAAAAATAGTAAACTCTCTTCTAACCAACTTGATACTTTGCGACATCTTATTGCTAATACTATCTCTTCAAATAATATGCATGCCAAATCTAACCTTTCTCGTTCTCAAAAAACTGCTCTCAAAGAACTTAATTCTAACCCTAATTTACTCATTACTAAAGCTGATAAAGGCGGCCAGACTGTTTTACTTGATAAATCTTCTTATGTTGATTGTATTAATAACATGCTAACCACTGGTCCATACACTAAATTAAATTCTGATCCTACTAACAGTCACCTTTCTGAAATTAAACACACTGTGAAGTCCTCTGTAATCTTAAATGCTCAAACTAAACGCTATGTTATTCCTTCTATTGCTAACTGTGCTCGTTTCTATGCCCTTCCTATAGTTCATAAACCTTTTCTTGCCTTTCGCCCCATTGTTTCTAACATTGGTACTGCTTCTTATAACCTTGCACGTTTCCTCTCGCATACTCTTTCACCTTTGACTGCTAGTAATACCCACACTGTTAAAAACTCTTATGATTTCGTTAATAAAGTTAAACTTCTTTCTCCTACTAATTGTAAAATGCTTTCTTTTGATGTTAAATCTTTATTTACTAATGTTCCTATCCAAGGTGCGATTGACTGTTTGGAAAAGCGTTTACGCGAGTTTCATTATTCTTCTATTGAGATTAAAGAGTTCATAGCTTTAGTAAGCGTTTGTATCAAACAAACTGCTTTCATTTTTAATGGCTCTTTCTATAAACAAACCGAGGGTCTTGCTATGGGTAATTCTCTCTCACCTCTCTTATGTGATATTTATATGCATTATTTTGAAGAGAAGCTCTTCAAGGTCTTTAATTTTCCGTGCTGGGTCAGATATGTTGACGATACTTTCGTTCTAGTGGATTCCAACTGTGATATTTCTAATTGACTTTTAATTGTTAATTCTGTTGATCCGTGTATCCAATTTACTCTAGAAGAGGAGTGCAACAATTCTTTACCTTTTTTGGATGTTCTTGTTTCTAGGAATCCTGACGGTTTCTCTACTTCTGTTTTCCGCAAACCCTTTTCTATATCTTTACCTCCTCATGCCCTATCTAATCATCCTTACCAGCAAAAACTTTCTGCTTTTTACACTTATGTGTTTCGTGCTATCAAAATTTGCTCTGATTCTTCATCTCTTAATAATGAAATTAGTTACTTAAAATCCTTAGCTGTTTCTCGTGGTTTTAGCCCCTCTATTATTGATAAAGCTGTTTCTAAATTTAATAAGCCTAATACTTCTACTAATACTATTAATTTTCACAACGAATTAATTTTACTACCTTTCTTTTCACCTTTATGCTACAAAATTTCTAAACTTCTCAAAAATTTCGGTTTCAAAGTCATTTTTAAACCTGTTAATAAACTTAAGTTTTCTTCCCTTAAAGATCCTATTCCTACTGAGAACCGTTGGGGTGTTTATTATATTCCTTGTGGCTCTTGTGATTTGGGCTATATTGGTCAGACCAGAAGAGCTCTCAAATTTAGGCTCAAAGAGCATCAGAGATATGTTTCTAAGCACGAACTTTCCAAATCTTCTATTGCCTCACATTGTTGGAATTCCAATCATCGTTTTCAGTTTTCTAAGGCTAAGATTTTGTGCACTCCTCAGTCTTTGTCCCATCTGGATTTTTTGGAAGGTTTTTCCATTACCCAGCACTTAGATCGTCTTGTGAACGATGGTTCTTCCGTTCCTTTCGTTCATTCTGCTTGGAAGTTGCTGTTGTAAGGTTCTTTTCACTTTCTTCGTCTACTCCCCCCCCTTTTTTTTCTTTCTTTTTCTTTATTGTGTATGTATGTGTGTTACTGTCTTCCTTTACGTTATTTAAAAAAAAATTATATTTATATATATATTGTGCTGTCCTGTTCGTGGTTTGTAATTTATAAAAAAAAAAGTGTTCTTTTTGTTTTTTGTTTGTTTGTTCTGTTTTCTCTTTTTTTTGTGTGTGTTTGTACTCGTGTGTTCCCTTTTATATTATTATTATTTTTATTTTATTTATTCCTTTTTATTTCTGTATTTTTTGTGCTTCTTTCCTTTCCTTTTTATCCCTTATTTTAATTTTTTTCTCCCCTCTCCGTGGTTTTGTTCGACTTTTCTTTGCCCCTAGTGGCAACATCTTGCTTGTTTATCTCTTTTCAGTTCCCTGTGTTCTTTACGACGAAGGGCTTGGACTGATGAAGTTCAAATCAATTTTTGAACGAAACGTGCGTATCCTCTTACCTATTACTTCTTATGTGTGTTTTTTACAAAGTTTTTTAATTACTTTATCGTTTAACACCAGTATTTTGAGTGATTTTTCATTCGTATAAGTTCAAATTCAGTATGTATATTGTAGATCTCCGTTTTTAAAGCCTGTTTAGAACACTAGATTCTCGTAAATGTAGGATTTACAGTTTTTTTCTTTTTCCATGTCTGCAAAAAAGTATTCTTATACATTGCGATCTATACACTCTTGTTTCAAGTACATTAGCGTTTGAACACTGTATTCGATTGTATTGAATCTAATTTATGTGAACGCTTGATAAAGATCGCGTGTTCTGAAAGTAGACTGGAGTCATTCCATTCGATTTTTATTTGCGAGTATTTTTATTTTTTAGTGGGAGGGAGAGGTAGAAGTAGCATTTTGTAAGCAACACTTCTAAGTTTATGATGAGTTAAATTCTCAGTGAAAACGCGAAAAGTGTGTGATGATAGCGGATTTTCATGCGTTTGTTTTATGAATTCCAATCCTGTTAATCAGATACGCCGTGTTCTTTTTAATACTTAGCTTTTTTTTTTACATTTCTTTCTTTCTTTACTTTCCCTTACGAAGTAAAAGGAAGTACAGTAGAACTCCAATTATCTGAACTCCGACTATCCGAATCGCTTATTACCCGAATCACTTTCAGAATTTCAGAAAAAAATAAGACGGAAATTTACTGTGATTCGCAAAATATGCGATTCTGTCTACGTGCGTTACTGTCCTTTTTCTCCGCGAAGCTAGTGTAGGCGCAGCACGAACAATGACTTTCATTTACAGTACGGTACATACATACTGTACTAATGTACAGCACTTGTAAGTAAGCTTAAAATGTAAACGTGTTCCTTTTTCATTCAATTAATTAAAAGCTCTTTTCTTTAAAAATATTTTTTATCCCATTTTCAACATACATACGCACAATAATTAATTAAGATACATACTACACCCATTTTTTGAAAAAATCCAATTATCCAAATTTTTGAATCCTAATATCCGAATAGGGTCCGGTCACAATTGATTCGGATAATTGGAGTTCTACTGTAATGTGATCGCGAAAAATTTCGGTTTACAGATTTTGACGAAATAACCGATTTTTACTACCTCTAAATTTACTTTTAAGAGTTTTTGCTAGTCATCTCATCGTACGCATGTATGTGTGTTCATATAAATGCATCTACAATCCATTTTGACCGACCAAGAGTCCATTTTGACGAGATTTTCTCATCTGTACGTACGTATGTACATTTGTAATTCGCATATCTCAAAACTATTGGTTGTAGAACGTTGAAATTTTACAGGGTTAACCAAATGGCTTTAAATATATTAAGGTGTATGGATACATTGTGTTCTTTGAAAGTCTGTGATGAAAAACTATTTCGGCTATTGTCCAAAATTTTCCGAACTATCTCAAACTTGTCGGCGTCTGGCAAAATATATCCCGATTAAGTGCCAAAAGCAAATCTTGCAAATCTTACAGCCCAACTTGGCGATATCTCTGTTTGGCTAGAAATCGCTAAACCATAATATTATTGCAGCATTTTATCTTTTTGAAACAAAGTAAATTTAGATGAAGTGCACTGAAAATATTTTTAATTTTATAAACGCGCAAGGAAATCATGTGGTGTCCACATCAGATTTTTTTCTATGATAGATAGGTGAACGCCGGGAATAGTAGGGGAAGGGGGGGGCAAGATGGGGTAGCGGACACATTGAGTACCGGGTCTCATCGGTCCTGCGAACGACCTATCACAGCCGCTCTGGCTCATAATGGCGTGCCATTGTATTGTTTATCAGTCAGCGCTGTGACCGGCTTGTGAGTCTATGCGTTTTGTCCTACCGCTAAAAACTCGGTTTTTGTCAAGTTCGTTGTGATTTTCGTGTTATACATCGCATGTGTTCTGTACCTCAATATTAGTTTTCTAGGACTGACTGAAAGTTATTCTTGTTTATCAATGATTAGACCAGCAGGAAAGAACATGTTTGTTTCCATATTTCGATTTAGTTTTTTTACGTATACTATTTTATTGAAATAAGCGTGGGAGGGCAAAATGGGGTATGGGATACCACATCTTGCCCCTCGAAGAAAATTATGATTTCTTTGAGACACTTTATGATCCTTTAAACTTAACTGAGTTTTATCTTGTTTTAGGATGGTGATAAGTTATAAAAGAAAGACAGAGAGGGGGAATTGGAGTGAAAGAGTATGTAAAATACGGTAGTTGTGGTAATTAAAGGGAGAATGGCGTATAAATTAGCGTCGAAAACATATTCTGTGCCACAAACGATCCTTGAAAGAAAAGTGAAAGAAGCTCGTGCAGCCCTAGAAGGTCCTGCTGCTCCTACAACTTCGGTGAAAGTTCCTTTAGGCCCAAAAAAAGCGAACATTTTCTGATGAAGAGAAAGAACTTTGCAATTATATAATGACCGAAGTGTGAAGATCCGGGTTCGGGTCCCATCGCGCGTTTGTCGATCTAACGGTCTGGAATTTTGGTAGGTTTTCTCCAGATGTAACGTGAATACGCGTTAGAACCCCTTGGAAAGTCCTCCTACCAAGGCATACCTCATCTTAGGCAGATACCCCTCGCGCAGGTTTCCCTTAATCACACACAATCACAATCACAAGCAATTATATAATGGATAAGGAGGGTCGTCTTTATGGACTTGCAACAAAATATTTAAGGGCTTTGGCATACACTCTTGCAGCAAAAAATGGGAAGCAACATCTCTTTGCGAAAAAAAAAGAAGCTGACAAAGATTGGGTTCAGGGATTCAACCAGAATTGTCGATACGGCTGTAAATGGCTTAAAAAAATGTGGGATTTGGCTATACAATCGAACAGTTTTTTCCGATATTCATTTTACTCCTCAATGGCGACAAATATTCCACAAACAGAGAGATTATCCATCACTGAAGCATTGCCACAAACCACTACGTCGGACAACGGAGCAACAGCTCCAAATAGACCATTCGCATGACCATTTCGCTGAAGCTTCAGTTGACCCTGAGACGATAACGGCTGAGACAATACCTGCAAAGATAACTTCAGTTCCGACAGTTGAAGATTCTGATAAAGTAACTATTGACGAACCGCTGATATGCCACATGCCTGTTGTCATGACACCATCCGAGATTGAAGCAGAGCCTAAGCCAGGATTCTGCACTTGGATGTCCAATATCTAAATAGATCAAAGGCCAACTACTCCACCATCAGTATTCTCTGTAGTTAGTCCTTAGCAAGTGATGCCTTATCCTGCAACTCGCAAAATTTCACGCGTGACAAGGTAACGAGGAAAAATGTCTATCATAACTTCTTCCCCGTATAAAAATGAGTTAGAAGAAAGAATGAAAATAAAGAATAAGAAAACCGATTTTTCTAAGAATAAGAAGAAAACCAACAATAATCCTAATTCCTCACCAGAATGTGACAACGAAGAAGATAATATCCCTTGCTTTTACTGCTATGGAAAATACTTGGATTCAAATGAGGGATGGGCCACAATGTTCTCTCTGTAGGAATTGGGCATGCTGTAACTGTGCTGGGATAGATGATGAGGACGACCATGCAGTATTTGTTTGTGAGTTTTGCAACCAAAAATAGAATATGTCTCCCATACCCCATCTTTCCCAATAGGGTATCCCGTCTTACCCTACCTAGGGGGCAAGATGGGGTGTTGGATATTTTTGAAAAAATTGACCTTTTTTTTTCATTTTCTATTAGAGTAAAATTCCTTATTCCTAAAGATTGATTATGTAAGAGTATTTATAAATAAATAAATATTCAAACTACTTAAAGATGTGGGTTTTATTACGCTCCAAACATTAAGGAACCCGTCTTGCTCCCCTTCCCCTACAGGTTTTGGAGTTCGTCCATACTCACTGAAACACGATTGAACTCAAGGGCGGCAGCAGGATCATTTCCAGATCTCCCAATGATGCACCTAAGATATATAAAATTCATATACAGGGTGTTCCTGAATTCATAGGTCAAACTAAAAGAATAAAATGCATATAAAAAAGCATTTTTTGTATAGCAGATTAGCAGTGAGGGGTTAGAAATAAAAAGTGTACATGGAAATATAGCAAATGCAAAAGAAATGAAAAAGATCTACTGTAAATGCTCATATGTGCTGGTAGTGTCTAGCAAGTGATTGGCGTACCCTTTCGAAGATGCCAGGTGCTCCACGAACGGTTGCAGTGGTTACTAAAATTTTGCAATGAGGCCCTCATCTGTGTCAACTGGAGTCTCGTAAACGAGTGCCTTGAGGTGTCCCCAAAAGCAAAATTGGATACTTGATTAATCTAATGAACGTCCTGGCCAAGCGACTAGTTCAACTTGTTCAATCAAAGACGGGGTAAAGATGACAATGGGGTCATTACGCACATTATTTTCGAAATAGGCTGAAGCCCTATCGTGCTGAATCTATCTACATTTTTCATTTCCGACCAAACGTTGCAATGCAGAAAAATGCTTCTTTTTATGTATTTAACTACCTTCAGGGACACCCTGTATGCATAGCTATAACAAATTAGACTATTTGGCGTTTGAAGGAAGAAGAATCTTGACTGGAAAATGTAGCATCAATATGTGAAATACACATCGTCAAAGTTATTTCGGCGCAGCTGAAAAGTACAAAATCTTGAACTATTAATTTGGCCTACTTAGTAATACCTCAATTTAAGTATACTAATAATTAATTATTTAAATTATATGCAATTTTGATAACATTGTTTCATATTTAAACAGACGAATTTCCCAGAAAAACTGAAGCGAAATGTTTTTTTCTCAATCATTGATGTATATAGCAATTTTTGGCTTAGGGTGGGTCCCCGCCATGTCCAGTACTGAAAATGGTAGATGGCTGAAATCTGAAGGTCAATAGTTCTGATCTGCCGCGCGGGTGTCAATCTAACGGTTTTGAGTCTTGGCCAGTTTTCTCTATATGTTACGTGAAAACGCGTTAGAACCCTTTAAAAAGTCCTCTACCCAAGGTAACCTGCTCCTTCCATGACAGATAGCCCATGTGCACGTTTTCCTTAAGTGTAGTTGGCAAGAGATCCACGTATTAAAACTGAGCCCAAGTTTCGAAAATGACGCAGTGATGCCTTCACTTAATATTTGAAAAACCACCATGTCAGTAGTGGCCTTTTGTCTGTTCTGGAACAATAGACGGCGAAGGTGCAGGGGCGTGGCCAGGCGCAGGGGGAGGGGGCGTGGCTTATGACGTCATGGAGTTTTGAGTTGTTTTTGCTGCATGTTGAGTTGTTTTTTGCTGAATGTTGAGTTGTTTTTTGCTTAATGTTGAGTTGTTTTTAGCTTGATGTTGATTCTACTAATGTTTTAGTTTCGTTTTCTAGTTTCGGATTGGGACTTAGACAAAATTTCAAATTTTTTTCCTTAAATGTGGTGCGGTTCCTGCCAGTCATTGGTTAAAAAGTTTGTTTTTGAGGGAATGGCAACGGATGGGTTGAGTTGAGTTGTTTTGAGCTGAATGTGTAGTCTGCTAGACGTTTAAGTTTCGGAATCGGACTTTGGCAATTTTTTATTGAAATATTGAAGGCGTCCCAGCAGCATATGAATCGAATATTTTTGTTTTAGATGAATGGCAACGCATTTGAACCCGCATTAACTGTGACCGGTCGAGATAGAATTTTTAAAAAGGGTGTTGGCAAC
>JAWZYV010004188.1:0-11802 GCA_038373885.1 Cheiracanthium punctorium
ATTCTCTCATCGCCTCGCATCTTCTGCCTGTCAACTGAAGTGAAGAGATATAAAAACATTTTCTCCTTCCCATTTTCTTTTCGAAAATATCTGTTTCTTGAGAATCTGCTGTTTTCGATTTTCTGTTACGCAATGGTTTGTTGAGATATGTTTGGGTGAAGAAAAAAAATCTGCTACTGTAGTTGTTAGTGAAAAAAAAAAAACAAAAAAAAAAAAAAAAAAACAAGAAAAGTATATCATGCCAAACAGGCCAATTATAAAATACTTTTCTACACAGCAGTATTTTGTGCCAGATTTGCCGAGAATTTGGGAATAGCCTGTAAAAAGCTTTGTATCACTGTTAATTTTGGGAGACTTCGTAAAAAATTTTTAACTATTATTTCCATTAAATGAAGTTAGCTATTATAGGTGTTTATACAGAATGTAGACTTGAAAGGTAGGTCGAATACGTATAAAGAAGCTCTTTTTTTGTATAGCAATGTAGGGACGGAAAGGAAAAGTGCCATGTGGTTTCAGCACGATGAGGCCCCACCGCCTTCTGCAATAATGTGCATAATTACCTTAGCATTACGCATTACCCTCTCCCTATTTCTTTACTTACACTTTCATTTCTTACCTCTCATTGAAAAGTGTAGGCTGAAAAATGGAAACAAGGTAATTACGCACGTCATTTTCATAAACTTTATGTTCTGCAGTAATGTAACGCTCAAATATGTTAGTGTTGGAAAGTGTTTTATATTCGATGCTGTTGGCATGATTTATCTTTTTTGTTTGAAAGGAAGAATATACAGAAACCCCCAATGGCCTAGTGGGTAAGACACTGAGCATGTTAGAGGGCTAAAGCGTTAAAGGTTCTGGTCTACCGCTCGGCTGTCGATTCTACGGTATGGAGTTTTGGGCAATTTTCATCAAATGTAACGCGAATACGCAATAGAAACCCTTAAAAAGTCCTTCACTCAATCCACCCCCTTTGGTAGGTATAAATCGTGTAGATATGTCTTAACGGCAGTCTACCTTTAGAGCGATCGTCGTCACAAAACTTTTCAACAGCTTTACAAACAAATCAGTGATGTTAAACAATCGGAAAAACATTAATAATTCTTCTTTACCCAGTGCACTATAGTCTAATGCTAACAGTAAAGCTGCATGCCTCATGCAACTATCAGGAAAAAATTCATAATCACAAAAATTGCCTTTAAAATTGGGCCGAAAAGTTACCTGTTTAGATATACGGAATTCTGCAATATTTTGCTGAATTCCATATATTTTTAGCATTTTTTCCTGAGTGTTTTGTTACTCTTATAGGTTCGTTGTTTGTAACATTTCACAGTACAACTTGTAAAGAGACATTCTACAATTTTCCGAGTCTCTAGCTTAATTAATGTTTTTTCAACCCTTTAATGCGTAGTGTTCCCGCTCTGGGAACACCAAACTCTGACGTTTTAACTGTTGCCAGTCACGAAGAATAGACTCGATTTCTATAAAAATAGTTGCGGGTGACCTAGCTCCAGGAGAATCCTTAACTTTTTAGCACGTCATTTCCCGTCAAAAAATGGTCACGATTATTTTTAAAAAGCACTGACATCTGCTGAAAAATGGAAGAATGCGAGAATAGTTGGATAGATGGCCCAATGCTGAAAAAAAGGGCATCCGTTGCCATCGCTCGACTTAACTATCAGCAAGATGACGGACGATCGACACGTTCATCGCGTGCCACAGATCTAGAGACCCTTTTTTTTGGGAGACCCTTCTCTAGATCTGTGGCACACGATGAACGTGTCGATCGTCCGCCATCTTGCTGATAGTTAAGTCGAGCGATGGCAACGGATGCCCTTTTTTTCAGCATTGGGAAAGGGTTGCGCCTCAAAGGGTTAAGCTGTTCAAAAGTTTCATGTTTTCCAACGAACAGCACAATACACAAAAGATAAACAGTTGGGCTTTGTGTAGAATTATTCATACTTCTCTTTTATCGAAAACTTTTCCCCCCCGTCTTTGACAGAGTACCCCCATAAATATCTTTCTGTCCAAATATTATTATTTAATTGAACAGGGATCTCCACCGCATGCGTGGAGGAAGTTAGCAGTAGATCTCGTCATACATCATTCTTTAGCTTTGTTTGGCGCTTTCTTTTTTTCCATCCTGTCATTGATCCTCAAATTCATCATTTGATCTGCTTAGAAGAATTCTCTTTGATCCAAAGATTACAGCTTGCTTCTCTCTTCCCTCTATAGCGCGTTTGGGATCGTCTATCACTCCTTGTGAAGAGATGCAATTTTTCCTTTTTCACCCCTCTCTCCCTTCTGTTCTACGGTTCTTGGCCGAACTTAGAGGGATTTTCCCCCTCCTCTTTGTATTTTATTCTGTTTTTTTTTTATGTCAGCAATTTTATTGAAATAAAATATGCTGTTTTGATGTATCATACAGCTTGGACATTTAGGGTCTTGACTTAACGCGAATGGTGCGTTCAGAGAGCCCCCTCACGTAAGGGAAAGTTTTGCGTTGTTGAACAGGATTTATTTACGACTAATCTGGAAGTACTCCACTCGACTCGTACTTCCGAACACTTACAATTAAGATCATTACCAAGCATTTTAATAAATGAATAATTCAAACAAATATACCAAACTGAAGCTCAATCGAATGCGCCGTTTAAACGCGAGCGCACTTTCATTAATTTCTCCCCATGTGCCATAATGTAAAATGCGGGGCATTTTACCCGACATTTTAATCTGTTTTATCAATTATTTTAACAAAAATAGCGACTTTTATAGTGTAAAATGCCAATAACGTTGCTATGAAAAATAAATCTGACGGTAAATAAAAGTGGGTATGAAAATTCACAAAAGTAAGTGTTCAATTTCACAAAAGTATTGAAACTCACAAAAATAAGTGTTCACAAAAATGGGATCCTGGAAAATTTTCCTAGATCGACCCCTGAATAATAAATTACAGCAATTTAATAAATTGCACTGTACATTAATAATTATTATTGCACAGTACTGTAAGAATAATAATTACTGTGTACATTAATAATTATTATTGCACAGTACTGTAAGAATAATAATTACTGTAAAGTACGACACAGTACTGTAATGAAAATTATAACTTTACTGTACTTAACAGAATAATACTGTGACCCGCGCTTCTGCTGACGTTTCTACTACTGGCAAAAACCTCATGTTGCGGACGTGGAATTATTGTTAGCTCACAGATACGTTACTTGTGAAAAATCGCGTAGTATCCTATTTGTGTAAGATAAATTGTCTTGTATCGCAATTCCACTGTAGTGTCAAAATGAGAAAGATTTTTGCAAAAGAAATAGAACACCCCTTCCGCTGAAATACACGCAGATTTTAGTGCTACATTAAAATCGATAATCGAAATAGAATTAACTTTTGCCGTGTTAACAATGTCCTCATCGTATAAAACTGGCGCATCAGGAGAAAGAAAATTGGCAAAGCTTTTGAAAAATGGACCAGTTAAAAGAAATTCTGAGCTCTAAACCTAAGTGTTTTGGAAATGATACTACTAATGATGTATTTTTTTTCAAACTTGTATTTTTTTTAATTTAATATTTTTCAAGCCGTTTAAAATGCGCTTTTATCATTAACCGTTTGACTGCTATCCATCAAAATCCTCATACATCCTACATTAAAAGTATTCGAGCAAGAGAGAAATTTCCTATTTTAAATTTGCGAAAAATAATTGAGTTTTTGAAAAACGCACAACTTAATAGAAATATGGAATGTCATATTTATGCATAGCCTGACTCATAGTCTATGATAAATAATTTTTAATATAGACCTTTTTTTGACGACAACTGGCTGTGCCCGGCCTTCGCGTCAAAAAAGGGTCTCTAGATCTGTGGAACACGATGAACGTTTCGATCGTCCGCCATCTTGCTGGTAGTTAAGTCGAGCGATGGCAACGGCTGCCCTTTTTTTCAGCATTAGGCAATCTAATCCAGCTGTTCTCGCATTCCTCAGTTTTCATCGTATATTTATTTTTGTACGAATAAGGTGTACCACAGATGCTATTTAGGTTTTTATAGTTAGTATTAATTAGTTATAAATATCCATTAATGCTGTTCTTAAAATCATATTCCTTGCATGGGTCTTGAACAATTCTAAAATTAAACTAACTCTGCCAGAGACTGAAAAAAAAAATCGGAATGTGTCTTCACAAACTTTTAAATTCGCTTTTTTTCAGCATCATTAGAGATTATTAGTCAAGCTGAGAGATTAATCAACTCTCTGAGGAAACTCCACCTACATAATTAGAGACTCCATCCCTAATAGGAAACTATTATAAATCTTATGAAAACAACTATAGAAGTGTGTAGTACAATAATGAGAAATCTTGTTTTTGTTGAGTGCAAATTATTTTTCTGTGAAACGTTCTTGCAAGGAATTAATTTGTAATCCGGAGTTACACTTTTGCCGCGTTACCTTATAAATGAAAGCGGCGAACTATAATGATTCCGGGTTGTGTGTACTACATTAAAAAAGCTTCAAAAACACTAACAAATGTATGCTTAGAAACGTTTTAAACTCCACGCCGTTGTACGATTGCCTTAAAAATTTTCATGATTATGTAGAGCGTTTTTCACGAGTTTAATATTTTTTTTTTTTTCCCCAAAGGACGGGCACTTGCTTACTAAGCATTGGCCACCACTAAGACCCGAATTTCTGGCCATTTTGTTATGGGAGCACCCTGTGGTCAGCGACCCCTATGAAAGGGCGGACAGTTTAACTCCCAAGCAGGGAATTGAGCCCCCGTCAAAAAGCGCTATAGAATGGTTCTTTAGTCACTACACCACCTGGGCGGCTTGCATTAAATATTAAAAATAATAATTCAAAATAATCATACCGGGCGTAAAAGTAACGTCACGAGCAAATATAATTTCGTAATTTTTATGATTTCAGTACCTTGTTATAGCTCCCACAGATTACTTAGATTGAAGATTGACCTTATTCAAGAGTACTAATAAATAAACTTTAGGTTATTTCAGTGGTTTTTCATAAATCATGGATCCAGGATATAGATTGAGGACCTTAGTTTTTTGAATTTCTTTTTTAAATTCCAACTGAGATTAGGACTGCCTCATCGCCGAACAGCAATTACGTTTGCTTGACGTAAACAAACCTCTCGATTTTTTTTAAGTTTACAGAGTATGCAGTTCTCTCTCTTTTTTTTTTTTTTTTTTTTTTTTTTTTAAGAAACGTGAGAGAGAAGGCCCCCCATATCGCTGAACATATCATCCACTAAAACAACTGCGTTTTTGTCACATGCGCAAACCTCTGTTTGTATATGCCCACGTTACCGAGTTAACATCGCTACAAGTTTGATGTTTTCTGCTAATGCAAGTGGGGGAAGTACTGTAGTTATTTAAATTACTAAACATATGCAAAAAATATTTTATGTATTCTTTCTTTCTTTTCTTTTCTTTTTTTTATTTTTCAAATTTGGTATTTTTATTCTTGTTGTTACAATTTTTGCTATGGTGGTTTTTTAGCTTTCCTCAAACTATAAAAGTTCAAATCTTTTTTGAGCAAGAAATATCCGTGCGTATTATGCCCAACTTCCTGCCTTAAAATTTATGAAATGAATTTTTCCCTTTCTAAGTGCACGACTTTTAAATTTTCTTCACTGAGAAAAACTGGGAGTAAATTGAATCCAAACTCTCTTAAAGAAGGGGTTGGGGAGCAAGTAACATTAATTTGCACCCTTTTCGAGCTAATGTATTTTTTAATCTGCTTTGAAAAGATTTCATGCTCTGTATTTCTAAAAAGAAATGAATCAGCTAACCCGTTCAGAAAATCGTAGTATGTGAAGTTCGATTAAATTGAAATATATGTTCGAACATTTTCTCCTGTATTTTATTTTATTTTATTTTATTTTTTTTTTTTTTTGTGTGTGTATTAAAAGAAAATAGTTTTTCTTTCTACCTTCTTCATCCTTTTAATTTTATTTTACCTCCCCCAATTATTTTGGATGGAAAGTATCTTATGGATCCGTATAAAAATGGGGGAAGTGCTTCCGGCATAAAATTGAATATAGAATTTGAATAAATTGGAAAAGAAAAGGTTTCCTGGTTAGGTTTTAGATTTTCAACTTTTTGGTACAACGTACATAAATTCTCTGGGCTCCAGTCAAACATTCAACAACCCACACTAGGAAGAAACACTGCGAACAAAAGGGGAAACAAACTATTTACAATACTGCTGTTCTCAAAACGTCACTGATTTTGCCGACAACACCAGATGTCGCTGAATATGCTATAGGAAAGCGTCGTACTGCACGTCTGCCCAAATTTAAAACACAGTAAGTGACAAATTCAAAATCTTCTAGAAAATCAATAAAACGTATTTTCTTTTAGCCGCACGAAATGGTATTTTAGCACAACAAATTAACCGTTGATTATTGTCACAGATTACGATGACAACATGTAGATAATTAAATAGGTTTTTAAAATTGTTGAAAGTGTTACTTTGTTTTAAATTTTTCAAATTGAAAAAAAAAACACTTACTGGGTTTATCAATTTTGATATCTATACGAAAAAAATATTGAAAAGTACCAAGTAAATCATGTTCACACGACTCTCTTAGAACGAAAAATTCTAAAAAAAACCCTTTGAAAAATTTGTCCCTTACTGTGTTTTAAATTTGGGCAGCCGTGCAGCTCCAGGTAACTTGTTAAATTTATTGGCACGTATGCGAAAACTATAAAATTATAAATAACTAGCTGAAGTACCCGTCCTTGACGGGTTAGTGAATGCAAATTTCCAAAAAAGCAAGAACTTTCGTCAGCATTGTAGGAGTACACAGAATGGATGGAGTATGTTGCCAAAGTAAAGAAAGCGAAGTTATAATTTTTATGTATTGTTAAAATATTACAGGTTAAGAGAGTCACTAACTAATATCATTTCATTCGCTTTAGTCGTAATTATGTGATGCGCGAACGAATATTTACGAATATAGAAATAATTTTCGCAAAATCTCAAAATCTAATCAACATCTTTGAAAAATTGGAAGCCTAGAATTTAAGTTGAGTGACAACCTATCATGTCACCCAATTTCGTTTCATTCCCTGCAGTTTTTATTTCGTGATGCTGGAACAAAATTTCAGCATTTTAAAACGATTTTCGCAAAATTTCCAAATGTAATCAAAATATTTTTAAAATTCAACGCCTATAAATTAAGATTAGCAACTACCTATCATATCACTAAATTTCGTATCATTCGTATTAGTTGTTATTACGTGATGTTTGAAGAAATATAAACTATTTTGAGAGAATTTTCACAAAATCTCAAAATCTAATGAAAATGTTTAAAAAATTGGATACCTATAGTTTATGTTGAGCAACCATCTATCATGTGACCAAATTTCATATCATTCGCTTTAGTCGTTATTACGTAATGCGGGAACAAAGATTCACTCAGTTTTAAACGATTTTCGCAAAATCTCGAAATCGGATCGATTTTTTAAAATTAGATGCTTATAGTTTAAGGTGAGTGACCACCTGTCATTTCACCAAATATCATTTTTTCACCTTTGCAGTTATTACGTGATGTGCGAACACAAATTTACGCAGTTTGAAACGATTTTCGCAAAATCTGAAAATCTAATGAATATTTTTAAAAATTCGACGCCTATGTTTTAAGTTGAGTGACCACCTATCATGACACCCAATTTCATGTCATTCGCTTCAGTCGTTTTTACGTGATGCTCGAACACAAATTTACGCAGTTTGGAACGATTTTCGCAAAATCTCAAAATCCAATCAACATTTTTTTTAAATTCCACGCCTATGTTTTAAGTTGAGTGACCACCTATCATGACACCAAATTTCATATCATTCGCTTCAGCCGTTTTTACGTGATGCTTAAACAGAAAAAGCGTCACGGACAGAATGACAGAACGACAGAATGACAGACAGACAAACTTTTTTTTGAGGGTCTCATCGGATTCCCGGGTGCTTGAAACGGATAGAAATCGCAAAATTTTTGAATTCCAAGAAATGTACAGACAAAAGTCTAATTTTATTTATATAGATTCAAATAACTTTAAAATACTTAGGATCTTTAAAAGAGTATTTTAAAGAGCCACTAAGTTAATGTTCTATTTTCTATTTGTTTCACAGTTATATATTTTAATTTTACATTTCTACCAAATTTATCATAAAAAAGTCTAGAAATGACCACAGTTTTCTTTTAAATGTTGAACTTGCCAGCTTTGTTTCAGCAGCAGATTTTTTGCGATATATTTCTTTATGCTAGCTATAATATTAAAAATAGAAAATGAGTTATTTTTCTTTTTGTTTGGAAAAAGAAGAAATGTGTGTATTTGTGTGTAATTGTAATTTTTAGCGATACACAAAAAAGTCATTCCTGTTTCCAGAGTACGTCTCTACTAAAACTCAACAGTTAAAAACAACCTATTTAGAAAAAACTTCATCTTTTACAGGCCAATGTTCCCAACTGGGATCATCAAATTAAAAATTTATTCAAAGATGAAATTTTATCAATATTGACTTGAAAATATCAGCAGATGACGTGATTTTTATTTATTTATTTTTTAATAGATGTTGCAGGTCTATCGTGAGTGGGAAACTGGATTAAAAATCATGAATATAACCATTTTGATAAATTTTTACATAGCTATCTTAATACACGCCCCCCCTTAATATACCCTCTTCAAACTTAATTTGTACCTTTACTTAATTTTAAAAATAAAACTTAGTAAGGAAAAAATTTTTAATACTTTCCTTAATATTTAAACTACCCATCAGTATATTCCGTTTTTGAAGATAATGTAAAAGAAATTACCCGTGCTCCTAGTTGGGAATATAGTGAAAATTGTATACAATATTTTTTTCCTACAGTTATATGACTAATATTCTTTAACTAACGTATTAGAAGACAAAATCGGGGGGGGGGGGGAATTGTCTGCATCTAAATTCGGTCTGTAAAAGGTTAAATCGGAAAAAAACCTACTAGTTAAGTCAGTGTCCTATGTCGAATTAAATCTGGACATTTTGCTACCATAGCGATATCTATCCTTAAATTTTAGTTCTTATGTATTGTAGTGTAAATCTGAGATCATGGAATGCAATTTTATACCCCAGCCTCACGGAAAGTGAACAATACAGGCGCTTCTAAGCAGAACGAATACAATGGGACCAGAATAATAATGTAATATAAAAAGTCAGTCAGATTATTTGTTCGATACCCTGGAGAACGAATAATCGCTTATTAATGTATGGATTTCATTAATCAAATTATCTGAATCCGTTTCACGGTACTTTTCTTCCGTTTAGTCTGATGAATTCTGTCAGGCCGCAAGGGAGAAAATCCATCAAGGTAATGAAGGTATAACGTAAGAGGGATTGGGGGAGAAAAAGTCATACGTCAATAAGTTATCGGAGGTTATCCACATGAAAACATAAAGGAGAAAAAAAAAGGGAGGATAACGACAGATTTTTAATGGAGTGCAGAGGAAGCAGAAAGCTGGTTCATAAGTAAGTGAGAGAAGTATTTTTTTTTCTTTCTGAGTGCCTGATCGATCCATCGATCTAAGTCAGATATTCTCGTGCGGCTAGCGAGTTATACAGGCTACAGTGCCCATATTTTACTCACACGCCTTTGCACTCGAAAAGTCACATGAACAAGGGAGTGTAACCATTTTAATCCGAAAAAGCCATATTAACCCTTTGAGGTGCAACCCTTTCCCAATGCTGAAAAAGACGCAGCTGACTGTGCCGGCACAGCCAGCTGTCGTCAAAAAAGGGTCTAGATCTGTGGCACGCGATGAACGTTTCGATCGTCCGCCATCTTGCTGGTAGTTAAGTCGAGCGATGGCAACGGCCGCCCTTTTTTCAACATTGGGCAATCTATTCAGCTGTTCTCGCATTCTTCCATTTTTCAGCAGATGTCAGTGCTGTTCAAAATAATCGTGACATTTTTTTACGGGAAATGACGTGCTAAAAAGTAAAGGATTCTCGTGGAGCTATGTCACCCGCAACTATTTTTATAGAAATAAAATTCTATTCTTCGTGACTGGCAACGTCAAAACGTCAGAGTTTGGTGTTCCCATGGCGGTAACACTGCACGTTAAAGGGTTAATCCGAAAAAGCCATATTAAACTGATCACATTCCCTAGGTCACATGACACTTCGGGTGCAAAGAGAATGCCAGCGCCGCATCCTGTATATCTCGTCAGCCACGGATAGTCTGTGTACGTACGTTGATGATCAGACTTCTTGAACAGTTTATACATACAGGGTGCTTTGTAATTAAACTTCCCCTATGGACAGCATTTTGCAACTCAAACGGTTCAGCAAATTATCACCAACTTTGGAATGTTCAAGAGATGTACTCAAAGAAGTTTTTAAATAGTTTTAAAAAATATCTACTATGTGGCGCTTTCGCATGGCGAATTCAGCTGAAAAAATAACCCAAATTAGGTAATAAGCGCTCACAAAACATTCAGTAATGGTGAAATTTTTGTACATTTCGAATTACACTTCTATTTTTAAATTTGCTGTTTTTCATGCAAAATGCCATCTAGTGCACTAGCATCAAACCTTATTCGCTGCTCACTTTTTCTACGTCTGTTCACAGTCAGTTAGATGATATGAAAAACTTGTTTATGGTTGAAGAATAATTTTATGTGATGATAATTTCAGGTCACTATTGATGTTAGGGACACCAAATGTAAAGTTAGAAATATCTGCTATTTCGGTATCCAGGAAACAATTTCACCATTACCACTAATACAGCTGTTCATGTGTAATGTATAGGATGGGCATAAATGAATGAAACTATTCTAATTAATCGATTATTAAATCCATTCGAATCAATCGATTTCGAAAAATTCATTCGAAAGCTCATTACATAAAATTCGAATAGCATTAGTGAAACGATTAATCGCGATTACAACTTGAATTATGAAAACGATTAATCGCGATTACAATTTGAATAGTAAAACGATTAATCGTGATTTCACAATTCAAATTTTATTCGCGATTAATCGCGAATACTGATCGAATAGTGAAATCACGAATATTCACTATTCGATTAATTAATTGACACTATTCGAAATCGATTATGGAAATTATTCGAATGGCACATCACTAGTACGTTACTAAATAACTGAATAAAATAATATTAAACAAATAATTAAAAACAATATGTATGTTTTGATTCTTTTCTATTTGGATCTGGAGTGCGTAGTCGTCCCTCAAGCTGCTGTTTGATAGTCAATGCGGTCCTAAAGCTGAAAAGTTTGGGGGGGGGGGGGAACTGTCATTCAAATATTTTTTTAATACACCATAATAAATTTATACAGCTTAAATAGGTATGTAGCAGATCTACAACACGGTGATACAAAGGGTTAACGATTATCATGCGAGTCCTCTGCAAATATCACTTGTTCATAAAATTTAACACTTGAAATCTGCAAACTATTATTTAATACTGGAACTGAAATTCAAAACGACTTCTTAACATTGCAACCGTACATTTGTAGTTACGCCATTGTGTTTTCCAGTTCATGGAATAAATTTTCATTTCTAGCTGCGAAAGTTAAAAGTTAAATGTTGCCAAGCTTGGCGACTTTTGGGAAAACATCGCCAAATCATGCGCCAAAAATAAGTTCCCAAAAATGAAGGTACCGAAGGCTTAGGACCAATATTTCTCGAGATTTCTAGAAATTGCTGTAGAAATCCGAACCTCTGTATCTGCGGAGGTTCGGTATTCTAGTTGACCGATTTTGATGCAACAAAAAGCAAAATTTAACT
>JAWZYV010004189.1:0-11025 GCA_038373885.1 Cheiracanthium punctorium
ATTTTCTTAATTTTTTTTTCGGGGGGGGGGGATTGACCCCTCTTGCCCTTAGGAAGTAACGCCTATGCCCCCCGCCAAAAGCAAACGATGTTCGACCCACTCCACACCCACAGACAGATGAAACTTTAAATCCGACCACCAACCAAGAAATGAAACACCAAAGATTCGAAAAAAAGACTTCAATTAAATGAAACATCCTTTCAACTCTTTTCGACTCCTTTCGACTCTGAGTCGATAGAAGATTCGAAAAAAAACCCTCCAATTAAATGAAACATCCTTTCAACTCTTTTCGACTCCTTTCGACTCTGAGTCGATAGAAGATTCGAAAAAAACCCTCCAATTAAAATGAAACATCCTTTCAACTCTTTTCGACTCCTTTCGACTCTGAGTCGATAGAAGATTCGAAAAACTAACAAATCTCAACGATCGTATACAATCACCGAAACAGAGCGAAACACTGAATCAGTAAAGATTCGTTGCTGCACCAACTCAGTGACCAACTCAGCCACACCCACTCATTTGCTGTTTCAAATCATCTATCGACTCAGAGTCGAAAAGAGTCGTAAAGAGTCGAAAAGAGTTGAAAGAGTAAGGGAAAATCTCTGGGAACGGCAAAGGGAAAATAAGTTTTCCTTCCCTTCGAACTTGGAATGTATTTCCCCACAGTTGAGGGCTTGAGATTCGAATCAGTAGAGAGTGAGTGTAAAGACTGAGCCACTCAGTACCAAGATTCGAATCACTGATTCGACTCATCGAATCATTGGCCATCTCTAATACGCATTTCTTTCGAGAAGGAGGCTGCTAGTACAGTTGCTGTACAATCCGGCGAACCGAAAATGCACTTTTGCACCGATTTTAGAAATCGATGAGAGCCTAGTGCGGAAAAGTTGTTCCTAGGGTTGGTTAATAACAGTGTAATTTTTTTTTCTTTTGAAATAGGGCAATATCTTCAGGTGGCGCCGGCGCCTTTAAAATCAGGAATTTGGGCCAAAATTATACATTTTTTTTCCCCGCCGAAAACACAATTTTTGCGAATTTTCGAAATCGATAACGGCTGAGTGAAGAAACTTTCTTTACATGATACACTCTAAAGATGAGGGGCAACTTTATACCGCATGGTTGTCAAAGATTTTCAAAATCCGGTAACCTTTATTTTTGGGAAAAAAATGTCTGCTTTGGCCCAAATTCTCGATTTTAAAGTCGCCGGCTCCACCTGAATATATTGTCCGATTTCAAAAACATTTTACACGATTATTAACCAACCCAAGGGACAACTTTCCTGCAGTAGGCTCTCATCGATTTCGAAAATCAGTGCAAAAGTGCATTTTCGGCCCGCCCTACTGTACAACCATGGGCGCCGATACGTATAGGCAAGGAGGGATGCCCCGAAATCTCCCACATTATCGTTATTATTCACCTACTGGTATAACATAGTCAGGGCTCAACGCTACGATATAGTACCTTTCTAGGACACAAGCCTTGACTCCCCCCCCCCCCCCCCCCACATACACACCACGAACAATAATATGGGCTAGGGCACCCATGTGTACGACGATGAAAGTATGGCACCGAAATGAGATTCCATGGATTTCTTAGGCGTGTCGCTCACTAGTTTTTGAAACTATGCATTTTCCCCCGTGCCCGGAAGAAATCGAATGCATTTAACAATCGAGTCATCCGAATAGTTTCATTCACTCATGCTGCTCCCCTTGATCTCGTTCGTTTGTCAACAAATGCGGATATTATCTGTGTCAGAGAGGAAGGGAAAAAAAGAGGTTGACTGACGTCTCAAAAGATCTATCCGGAGCGATCGCCTGTCGAACACGGAATGAGTGCCAGAGAGAAAGTAGGGTATTTATTAGATCATGAAAAAAAAAAAAAAAAACAATAAACAAAGATACACTTTTTAAACCTTGTTGGAAAGTGTTAAAATCGACTGACGCTCTTTAAGCCAACTCTCTCCGGCTGTGTTAGAGAGTGTCTTATAATCGGAGGAATGATCTTTTTTTCTCGCTAAGCATTCATAATCTTAACTCTTCAACGCGATGTTACGTCCTGAAAATGTACCTGCTTTTGCGATAACTTGCCAAGCCTAGAACGCCTCCTGTGTTTCATAATTTTTCAGTTTTACATAATTTTAATTCTCAATTGGAACTCGAGCAGTGCTCTGCATTCTTGTAGGCGCAAAAGATTGATTAGCTGTCGTGCTAAACTCCACTTGTAAATATCCTTTTGCTTTTTGATATGTAAATATGTAAAATAGAGTTCATTTAAAGTACCGACGGAGGTACATTTTAAGTACTGCCAGCGAGTCGCGTATTGAAACCACCTAATTTTAAAGCTTTCACTGCTAGTCGCAAAAAAAGATATGGTTAAATGGCCCCCAAGTTGAAAAGTGCAGGCGTTACCATCGCTCAATTTAACTACAAGGAGAATGGCGATTCCATCGACTGCCATTTTCCTGGGAGTTAAATCGAGCGACGGCAACGACTGCCGTACTTTTTCAGTGTTGAGCTGTTGTTCATCCAGTTGTTTTTCTGGATGTATGTGAAAAATGGAAGCGCTTCAAAGTGTTAAAACTCGAGAAAGGGTACCAATAATGTATGACATCCCCTCCCCCCCTTCAGTGAGCAAAGCGATGGGCCATTCTTCTTTTTTTTTTTTTTTTCGAAAAATCAATTATTCAAAGAATAATGTGGGTAGAGAGGTGAAAATTGACACACCTGTATGGAATGTCACGGGGTTTTATTGTAATGACAGAAAAAAGTTCAAAATATGACCGACAGACGGCGCTTCGTGTGATAAGAAAAATAATAATTACCATAAAAATTATGACAAAGCAAAGACGATGTTCGTCAGAACAAATGCTCAACATGTCAACCGTCAGTCCAAATCAAAAGCTGCAGTTTCGTAGGGGGGGGGGGGGGGACTACTACTACTGCAATACGTGTGTGTGATAAGAGAGTGAACAATATACATTTTGCATGGCAAAAAATTCCTCATGGGCGGGGTATGACCCCCCTATCCCCCCTTGGCTACGCCACTGGTGAACAGCACTGTACGTGTACAGCAATCTCCATTTCTTCTTGAACTGTCTGAGTAGCATTAGTACTTGTGCTCGGTCGGCACTACGGGGCCCGCCATCTAAACAACCTGGGGCTTCGAACTTCGAAATCATTCTCTACACAGCTCCAGCTGAACCTGTCATAGAACCTCTACCCGTTCGAATACCTTCTTCTGGCGATAGTATCGTAAAGCTGCAGTAGCAGATTCCGCATTCTGATAGTACAGCTTCAATAACAGTGCCTTTTTTGGTAACGTCAACATGCTGCGATTGCTGATGCGTCTGATTCCTTCGCTCATCATAGCTCTTTTTATACAGGATTCTCATGCAGCGTCAGACATTTTACTGTCCAGCGCCATCTCCTGCCTATTTTTGGAACTTTTTCTTTTTTGATGTTATAATAAGACCCCATGTCATTCCAAGCATGTTTGTCAATTTTTACTACCTCTCTAACTACATTATTCCGTGAAATATTAATTTTTCGAATGTATATACTCATTTTCTGATCACCCTATATATAATATACATATAAATATATATAAAATGTATGAGGAAGATTATTCTTCGTTAACAAGTGTTGCTTTGTAATTTGGGTTTCGAACTGCTATGCTGGGACCAGAGATAAATAAAATCATGACTTCAGTACATGCCCAGTGTGCCGAGTTTAAAAAAAAAAACAATGCAGTAGCACCTTGAGATAGGAGTGCCCTACGATGCGAATTTTTTTTGAGATACGAGCAAAATTGAACATTTATAACTTTATGCTATAGTAATGTTATTTTTATAAGCTTTTATTCTCCTTAGCTTTGCTCAGAAGTCGTGGTGTTAGTTTGGGACGTGCCTTTTAGGTTTGCAAATAGCGGTAGCATGTCAGAAGTCCCCAAGATCTACCATTTTTGGGATTTATAACAAGTTTGGCGTCAAAAAAATGAGTTTCCAAAACTGAGTCTAGCTTGGCGATATCTTCTACACTTGGCGAGAAATTCCAAAACTTACTGTTACTGTTTTACAATGGGGATAACTTTTTGTTATAGTGAAGTAATTTAGTCACAGCTTAGGTAATTGCCAATACGATGCCGGCGGCTTGAAATATTTCGCTGTGCTAAAAATGCCAATCTGCAAAGGATTATGTATAAGAATGTACAGCGAATTGCTTTAGCAGCAACCATTTTGAAAAATAATTATCAATAATGCGCATCCGTGTGTCGCAAAAGAATCTGCAGAGAATGAAATGTCGACATTGATGGCAAATATTCCAATAATTTGCTGATAGACTAATACGAAGCAATCTAACAATTAATCTAAAATTTCATAAGATAAGCTTATAACTATGCAAAAATAAACTTTCCCACAATGCGTGCATCTTCTGTAGATCTGTAAATCTAGCCTTTCGAAAACCTGCAATAGCCTATAGTCACTGCTCCATTCCCATAAGAACACGGATAGTAAAGCAGCACCGGATTGGATAGAGCTTTGGAGGCCGAAAACTTCCCGCTGCTCGACTGCTGTGGAACCGTGTACGAGGTGGTGCACGTAAAGTTTGTCGTGGCTCTCATGTCCTCCATGTTCAGGCGCTGGAAACCACTCATAGGGGGAAACGTTGGTCTGTCTAATACAGTAGCGTAACTAGGATTTTATTTCGGGGAGGGGGGGCTGGGTATCAAATTTTAAGCTAAAACATCAAATTGTAAGCTAAGTAAAATGTTCCATTTCGGGCGAGGCTGCAGCCCCCTCTGGCTACGTCCCTGGTCTAATATAGGCACCCCCATAATGAAATGGCCAGCATGAGCAGCCCTCTTAGCGGTCAAGCCAACAGCAAGCCGCTGACCCGGCCATTAGAAAAAAAAATAGCCTTTCGAAGTTGGGATATTTATTCGTAATCACCCTTTATATTGTATTCATTTTATCATAATCACAACTTCAGCGGCGTTTACCACTTCGTTTCGGGGAAATGCATCTTAAATGGAATTAAAAAAAAAAAGTTCCCATTCTATTTTTTTTAATTACATTTTTTTCCCGCCTGCAAGGATAGACAAACGCAGACCCCACACCCTATTATGCGGCGCCGACTTCTGTAGTACTACCCGGTAATTATCGAATAAAATAAAGAGAAGGGAGGGAGGGGGGAAAGAAATGTAGAAAATAGGGATGGGAGGGGAAAGAGCGGGAAAAAACCTTTTCCCTCTCATTCGGGCGGGAACAGTGTTTGTAAACATTAAAATATAAACAAAACAGGCGACGCCAATATGGCGGTGGCACGCGGCTAATTGAGTGACTGATCAGTTATGCTTCTGGGGGCTCACGATTACGTATGAATGATGAAAAGGGTGAAGAAGGGGGAGGGAAGGAGGCAGTGAATCCGGTTGTCGACTCGGCAGTTCCACAATTCATTTTTGGAATGTCGTGACGATTTTTTAATTTATTTTTTTTAATCATTTTATTATTGATATTTTTTCAACCTGTTTCAGCCTTGAGGTCTAGGGCCTGTCGGCGATATCTGGGTGAAGCGGCACTCTTAACCAAGACGTCCGAAATTAAGTTTCATTTTGTCTGCATTCTGAAGAGAAAAAAAAAGGGGAACATGAACAGGGATAATTAATGCAGCTCTTTTGAAAGCAAAAATTAACCCTTTATATCACCGTGTAGCAGATCTGCAACATACCAATTAAAGTTATATAAGTTAATCATAGTGTATTAAAAAAATATTTGAATGACTGCTTTTTCTAAAATAACTTAAGCATAAAATATTTTTTTTTAAATCTGAAGAGTTTGAGATGTTTGTATGTTTGAGAATATTGTAACACAAAACTGTATTTTGCCCTTCAGCAGTGCACAATTGGTTATTGCAGCACTTAAGTGTTTTTCGTAGGTCAATCTCGCAAGATGCTAATGCTTTTTTCACAGCTTAAACTGTTTACAAACACTTCAGTAATATTTTGATATATTACAACTACAGATATATTCTGAAGTAATATAAAAATAAAAATAGTCGTTTTGTTGACTCTATACCAAACATATTTTGGCCAATATACTCTTACATGAATATGAATTACAAAACTGGAAAATGATACAGTTCAATATGTTTATAATCTCAATTTTTAAATTGTCAGTTGCTGAGATTTGAAAGTTTAATGGTTTTTTCCCTTATGAGATCATTATTTGGAGTTACTTACATCCAGTAGTATATGATTTTTATTAGTCGGCCTATCTTGAGCATAAATTCACTATACTATGATAAATTCCGATACTTAATTTATATGGTTATATAATACATGTAGTACTTTAAATCAGAAAACTAGTATCTAACGATGTTTTAATAGCTACAGAGCAAGCTGAAGCTAATGTTTATTGTTTTCAGCTTGCCAAAGTATTGAACTATCAGAAATTTGTAATATAGTACATATATATACTACATAATAAGCGTAAATTTTTACTTTTATTGCATTGTAAGTTCGAATAAAGCAACGGCCAAAGAAAAATATTCATCCTTCATCCTTAAAAGGGATGCAAAAAGACTGAAATCGGGATGCAATGAGTTATTTATTTTATGAAGTTATTTATTTTAAGTGGGACAAAAGTTAAATATACTGAGTATAAACATATTTTTGTCGAGTGTTTTTTTCTAGCTATAGTTGTAATTGCTTCCACAGCGGACTTTAGCATAGATAATAATAAATTAAAAGGCTATTTAACACTTTCTTAAACACAAAATCATATTTAAAACGAGCGAAAATACGGGTAATTTTAAAATTTAATTTTTAAAATTAAATTAATTCTATGTTCCGAAAATCCATCATCAATGCAAAATGGGCAATGAACTTGCATTCTAATTAGCCTTCTCTAACCGTCAAAATTTGCATTTCGTGGCATGTAAATCGGCCAATTATAACTCAGAAGACTTTAACCATTAAATTCCCTTTGAATGATATTAGAATTAGGCGATAGATTTGATATAATATATCAAATTCCCATGATATAACCAATAGCCGCCAAACGTGGCCAGATTTTCATGACTTTTTAAATATCTGTGACATTATTAATGTAGAGTTTGGGGAGTTTCTCTAAAAATGCTGCAAAAACTACATTCACTTGTTTTCGATGAAGAGTATACTGCCTAAAACTTTATAAACTGATACACAAATTTTACAGTGTTTGAAATGGATGATAGTCTCTAAAATAGGCCATAGGCCACACACCCAAACGTACTGCGTTTCTTTCTGTATGTTCCTGTAAACGGTCACCATTTACGAACTGTTTCTTACAGGGCATATAGAATAAATAATACACATCAATAACGTGAAAATCTCTTCGCAATCAATTAAACAGTTGCAGTATTTGGAACTCAGAAAGAAAATCAATGGAACTGAAATCAAACACTTTTAAATTTTTATTAAAAAACATTCAATTAAAAATATGATGTCAAGAACAACGTAAGAAAATAATTTTGTTAAAACACACCTACACAAAACTGCTACTGTATTTCTACATTTTACTTTTAACTTTTGCTGGAAAGCGTTCATTAAAACCCTTTTGACATACATTTAAATAATTTTCATATCGGATTCAGTGTTACACGGAATGAGTTCAAGATGATCTTAAAAAAAAAAAAAAAAAAAAAAAAAAAAAATCAATATTTTACAATCCCTACTGTTGTTACACAAACGGCAGCAATCTATCCCTTTTGTTTCTAACTAACACTACAAGCCGTCACGAAATGAAACGATTTAACGTGTGTGCCGGAAAGACAATATGGTACAAAGAGCAAGCAGAGCGAGAGAGATTGCAAGAGAAAAGAGAAGATGCTGGTGCAATCGGGGAAGTGAAAAGAAGCTCCTCTTCGGCATCTTCTGAGTCACGTGACTCTCCTCTTGGCATCCCGCCAAATGGACCAGACCAAAAAGGGGGGGGGTGGGAGGAGAAGAGAAAGGCACATGCTCCTCAGCTAGTGAACTTCACAACCTGTGTCAAGCTGGCCGGACCACATTTCGCAAAATGAAAAATAACAGGATAAAAAATTAGTGCTATATTAGTGCTCATTAGTGCTCGAACCTCAGAATTAGTGCTGCTTATTTAAGCGAGTAATTCACAATTTAATGTGGTCCGGCTATCTTGACGTCAAGCTGGCCGGCCACATCAAGAAAAAATTATTTTTTACCAAATTTCGATACATACAGAATTAGTGCTACATTAGTGCTGGCTGAATACCAAATTACAGAATTAGTGCTCCGTATTTAAGAAAGTTATTAAATAAATGATGTGGTCCGGCTATCTTGACGTCAAGCTGGCCGGCCACATACAGAAAAAATTATTTTTTACCAAATTTCGATACATACGGAATTAGTGCTATATTAGTGCTGGCTGAATACCAAATTACAGAATTTTTTATCCATATTTGAAAAAGTTATTAAATAAATAATGTGGTCCGGCTATCTTGACGTCAAGCTGGCCGGCCACATACAGAAAAAATTATTTTTTACCAAATTTCGATACATACGGAATTAGTGCTATATTAGTGCTGGCTGAATACCAAATTACAGAATTTTTTATCCGTATTTAAAAAAGTTATTAAATAATCAATGTGGTCCGGCTATCTTGACGTCAAGCTGGCCGGCCACATAAAGAAAAAAATATTTTTTCCCGAATTTTGTCACATACAGAATTAGTGCTACATTAGTGCTGGTTGAATGCCAAATTACAGCATTAGTGCTCCGTATTTAAGAAAGTTATTAAATAATCAATGTGGTCCGGCTATCTTGACGTCAAGCTGGCCGGCCACATACAGAAAAAATTATTTTTTAACAAATTTCGATACATACAGAATTAGTGCTACATTAGTGCTGGCTGAATACCAAATTACAGAATTTTTGATTCGTATTTAAAAAAGTTATTAAATAAATGATGTGGTCCGGCTATCTTGACGTCAAGCTGGCCGGCCACATACAGAAAAAATTATTTTTTACCAAATTTCCATACATACAGAATTAGTGCTACATTAGTGCTGGCTGAATGCCAAATTACAGAATTAGTGCTCCGTATTTAAGAAAGTTATTAAATAAATAATGTGGTCCGGCTATCTTGACGTCAAGCTGGCCGGCCACATAAAGAAAAAAATATTTTTTCCCGAATTTTGTCAGATACAGAATTAGTGCTACATTAGTGCTGGTTGAATGCCAAATTACAGAATTAGTGCTCGTATTTAAAAAAGTTATTAAATAATCAATGTGGTCCGGCTATCTTGACGTCAAGCTGGCCGGCCACATACAGAAAAAATTATTTTTTAACAAATTTCGATACATACAGAATTAGTGCTACATTAGTGCTGGCTGAATACCAAATTACAGAATTTTTGATTCGTATTTAAAAAAGTTATTAAATAAATGATGTGGTCCGGCTATCTTGACGTCAAGCTGGCCGGCCACATAAAGAAAAAAATATTTTTTCCCGAATTTTGTCACATACAGAATTAGTGCTACATTAGTGCTGGTGAATGCCAAATTACAGAATTAGTGCTCCGTATTTAAGAAAGTTATTAAATAATCAATGTGGTCCGGCTATCTTGACGTCAAGCTGGCCGGCCACATACAGAAAAAATTATTTTTTACCAAATTTCGATACATACAGAATTAGTGCTACATTAGTGCTGGCTGAATACCAAATTACAGAATTTTTGATTCGTATTTAAAAAAGTTATTAAATAAATGATGTGGTCCGGCTATCTTGAGGTCAAGCTGGCCGGCCACATCAAGAAAAAATTATTTTTTCCCGAATTTTGTCACATACAGAATTAGTGCGGAGCCCCCGGGAAGGGAGGGGGAGAGTAGACAATTACAAGGCGAGCCTGGGTACTGAACGCGTGGAGGTGTTGTGACGTCACAAGAGAGGATGGACTTTTCTCCGTTAAAAGCATTAGAATCATACGGAAAAGTAGAAGAAACTAAGATGTTTTCTGCCTTTTATGGATACTAATGGTAAGTCAGCAATCTCTATTCTTAATACGACATACTTGATAATAGTTATTAAGCTACAGAGTACATAAAAATATAAAATTGCCGTATTTTGCGTTAGTTTTGTTGATTTCTGTTCTTTTGTTCTAGCAATCATTATGCTTCCGTTTGCTGCGTCCCAGGCTGTAAGTAAAGCTAATTACAAAAGAGGAGAAAATGTAAAAGTTTTCACTTTTCCTAAAAAACGAAGAAAAGCGGGCCGAATGGACTAAAAATATTCCAAGAAAAAATTGGTCCCCAGGAAAAAATGCGTATGTTTGTATTGAACATTTTCGAGATGAAGATCTTTTAAAAGACGATGCTATTTTAAAATCAGATGGGGCACTTTTAACTGTAAAAAGAAAGCATTATAAATTAGAACCGAATGCTATCCCGTGCATTTTTTCGAGCTTACCAGCCTATATATCCGATATTACCAAAAAACAAGAAAGAACTGATCCTACTAAAACAAGAGAAAACGTTTAGGAAAACGATATTGAGGAAACCGAAAAAAAATAATGCAAAGGAAAATATAAATTCTTTTGTAATTAAGAAATGTATCAAGAGTTTCATGGTAATTCTATGTTAAGAAAATTTCACCTTTAATTATAAATTAAACGCAGATCCCCTTCCACTGCACATACCAAGTAGCTTAAGGTTCAATGCGGATCTCATGGTTGATTTATTTATTTAAAAAAAAAAAAAAAAGAGAGAGAGAAATCTATTTGCTGGATACTTAGAAAAACAAAAATATAGAAGGTATTTATTAAAGAAATATTTCCAACTAAACGGTTTATCGGAATTTGTTGAAAATTCTGAAATTAAGTATGAACACAGATTTGGAAATTAACTCAAAAAAGAAAATGTATTACTGCAATGCTAAAAACAATAACAAAAAAGTATATGTATTACTGCAATATATTTTACATGAAAACCCCTGAGAGCATTTAGGCAGTTTTACATATTCAAGAATTATAC
>JAWZYV010004190.1:0-12608 GCA_038373885.1 Cheiracanthium punctorium
CTACACACTGCAAATGCAATGCACTACACTTTCGCATTGCAATTTTGCCCTTCAGTCGGACGAAAATATCGTGTGATAGCGTTTTTCTTGTAGCCTGACTTTTTTCAGCACTGTCTGAAAAAGTAAGGCATGCAATGCGAAATCAGCCAATCAGAGCCCAAGAAATATCCACGCCTTAATTCAAGATGGCTGCCTTCGCGTCGGCAATGTGGACGACAGAAATCGAAGCCAATTTTATTAATGAAATCAGTTACCGCAATTATGGAAAGACAAAGTCTTTGTTGCTCCAAATCGTTCATTCTTTTACTTGAGAATGCAGACACGCATATATAAAATCCCCACGTGCGGAAATCACGAATCTAATTTTGCTTCGTCGCAAAAATAGCCAGTAGTAGTCGGTATTTGTCACAGAAAGAGCGATAACGTCGCCAAGTTTGCAACTCTGCGCCTTTCGTCTAGGTGGTATTTTCGCACTACAAAACAATCCCTATATATTGCTTTTGACGGGCAAAATGCAGCGCGAAAGTGCAGTACATGCATTTTGCAGTGCATAGAGCTGTCGTGTGATAGCAACTTTAGAAGTAGCGTACGCAACACTTACATCAGCAACTTATTAACATACATAACATACATCACTAAGCAATGAAAAAAAAAACATCAGGAAAATAATACATTTTAGAAACATTAATCCGTTTCAATGACAATGAAATTAATCATATCATTAATATCAATACATTGATGAAAATTTATCAAAAAAAAATCTGATGTGTCCAACACATGACTTCCTTGCACGTCCATTAGATCAAAAATATTTTCGACGCACTTCCTCTAAACTTATTTGTTTGAAAGAGATAAAATATCAATAATAGTAAGGTTTAGCGATTTCTAGCAAAATATTTCGATATCGCCAAGCTGAGTTCAATTTGAAAGATTTCCTTCTGACACTTTATTTGGCGATATTTCACCAAAAGCCGACAAACTTGAGATAGTCTGCGATATTTTGGGGATAGCCAAAGTAGTCATTGACCACAGACTTTCAATGAATTGAATGCATCCATACACCTCAATGTATTTAAAGTCATTTGGCTCACCCTGTAAATAAATTCTCAGTCGATTGCTGTCAAAAAAGATATGGAAAACAGTTAGATATTAATATAGTTCTAAATACAAAAGTTAAAAAATCTACGAGTTAAAGTTTTAGAGTTATACAAAATACGAAATAATTTTTGGCGCCAAATTTGGCGATATTTCGGCGAAACTCTTCAATGTCGACGACATTTGGCGAGATTTTAAGCATGAACCAAACAATGACAGATTATCGCCAAATTTGGCGATGTTTCGCCAAAACTCGCCAAGAACGATGACAAATGGCGATACTTTGGGCATGGACCAAATGACTGACTATCGCCAAATTTGGCGATATTTCGCCAAAACTCGCCAAGGTCGAGGACAGACGGCGAGATTTTGGGCATGTACCAAACAATGACTGTCTACAGTTGTATTATATTGAAGATGTCCATAGACATTAAAGTACTAAAATTCTTTTCGGTGGTCCTGTAAATAAACGCTCCAGTAGATTGGAACCAAAAATCGAGATGCACAACTAGATGCTACAACACTCTTATATATGAAATTTCAAATTAGTTTTTGAGATTTGAGAGTTAAATATGCACACACGTACACCAAAAGTCGCCAAGCTTGGCGACTTTTGGCATAGTTCTTAAGGGAGGCACGTGACCGTGGTCGGACCATTACCTAACTTATGTGGTAGGACGGTATTGTGCTTGAAATGGATGAATGCCCCTAAAATTGCCATTGACTGTAATATATTGTAAATCTTTTGAGTGTTCCTGTAGCAGAACTATAAATTACAAAGACACTTTTTTTAATGGAGAAATTCATTTTCTAACTCTTTACAGCATAACATCACTTCTGAGTCGTTTGAAATAGCCCAATACCTCTAAAAAACACTTTGATGAATTTCGGCCCATAGAGCGTAATGTACTTCGAAACTTTTGGGCGGTTCTGTAGATAACCTATCCCGTCGAATGGAATCGAAAGGGGAGGTGCATAACTAGATGTTACTACAATCCTAAATATAAAGTTTCAACATTCTACGCCTAATAGTTTTTGAGATATACAAGTTTAATGAGTTTCGGCCCATTGAGCGTAATGTATTTCGAATGTTTTGGGCAGTCCTGTAGATAAACTATCCAGTCGAATGGAACCAAAAGGGGAGGTGCACAACTAGATGTTACAACTATCCAAAATATGAAGTTTCGACATTCTACGCCTAATAGTTTTTGAGATATGCGAGTTTAATGAATTTCGGCCCATAGAGCGTAATGTATTTCGATTCTTTTGGGCGGTCCTGTACATAAACTATCCATTCGATTGCCACCAAAAGGGGAGGTGCACAACTAGATCATAGAACAATCCTAAGTATCAAATCTCAACATTCTACGACCAATAGTTTTTGAGATATGCGAGTTACATACATACGTACATACAGACGGCATGGAAAAACTGGCCACAGTAGACTCGCCGCTGGTCAAAATGAGTTGCAGACGCGTTAATATGATCGTGCATGCTAGCCTACGATGAGATGCATCGAAAAAAATTTTAAAATTAAATTTAGAGGTAGTCAAAATCGGTTTTTTTGTCGAAATTTGGCCCCCAAAATTTTTCGGGATCACATTACTTCCTTATACTACGTACAAGGAAGTAAAAATGGGTGCATCATTTGTATCTCTTTCAGATAGGCTTGCAACAAGGAAAAAAAGTGATATAGTGTAGAAGTCATTTGAAGTGCTGCTCAAATTCTCGCAAAATGGTCGCCAATTTGGCGATGCAATGAAAAGTTAAGTTTTGAAAAATGCTCCGAGCTTTGCGATATCACTTCAATTGAAAGAGATGACGGGAAATCATTTATTAGCTGATCTACTTGCAGCGAAATTTGAATTCTGATTACTTTAGGTGGAGAATATTATTATAATGTAATTTTAAATCTTAGCATATCGATCCACAAACTCCTGCTTATAGAAAACGCTTTGAAGGCAACTTTTGAAGAACTACAATAGTGGACCTTCTTTACTTATTGTCCTGACTTGCAGAGTAATTTAAAAGATAGTAAATTTAGCAATAACAAATGAGCAAAGTTTTTTACAGGCCGACCGAGTTGCATGGTGGGTAAGACACCGTACTCCGGTCTCGGGTTCAACTTTCGGCGGCCGGGGTTCGATTCCCGACAGGTCGTGGTTGTCATGTCCGCCTTTTCATAAGGGGCGAAGTTGATCCACCTACTAGGTGCCCCCATAATAAAGAGACCTACAATTTCTTTCCTGTTGTGGCCAAAGCCTACAAAAAAAATGTTTTGTGCAGAAGTTTAAAGAAATAAAATTGTAAGTGCATTGCAGTCAAAACTGGAAGTCAGTGCAGATATCTTTATATTTCAGATGTGTGCATGGTTCAACTACATCACAACCATCCCTATTTACACAAAGAACTGACAGAAGTGTTTAACAATGGAATCAGCTTCGTAATTCTGTACTTTCACCAGAAGTTTCTTTGGTACATTGTTGTTACGACGTTTTCTAACAATGGAAAATTTATATACATGAATTAGGGATATAAGAATGGTCCCATGCGGCTCCACAACTAAACACAAGTGAGTAGAATGGCATTGGCAAAACTCGGGTGCACCAGTCTCTGTCCGGGGAGGAGAAGCGGTGGCGAGACATGAGTTCCTGATGTCCATCCCGGGTGCAGCAGACTCTGTCCGGGGAGAGAAGCGTTGGCGAGGCATGAATTCCTGCTGCATAAAATTCAAGTCTGGTTGTGGGACTGCGGGGATCGGGGGGCAGGGCCTGATGAAGAAATTCAGATTCCTCCCTTGTCCTAAATATTTTAGGGGATGCTCAGTGTCAACATTCAATCAAGCCTTGTAAAAGGAAACTCGAAAAGAAAACATATTTGTTCGAGTTTATTAGTAGTTGTGCAATTATATATGTTTCCAAATTTTTTTACAAGCACAAAAGAAATCGCTGCTAAAGTGTACACTCTAATACTTCGTACACTCTAAGAAGCAAAATGCCTCGAGGTCTTTTGAGGAAAAAGTATATTGCGACAACTAGCAAGGCTGCTCCGTCAGTTTTTTTTCTTGTGGACTGTCGCGATGTTAGTTCTCGTGCACATCTAGCAACAAACCACTGATATCGTATCGTGGCTGTCCTGCACAGCTCAAGCAGAGACGGCCCGAGGGGCGTGCGGGGCCCCAGGCGAACCGCAAGAGCGGGGCCTCTTCCCTATCATGTCTTATGAGATAGCAATAAAATGGCCTAGGAGCGGGGCCGCTATAAGCGCGGGGCCTTAGGCGATCGCCTACATTCGCACCCCCCTTGGGCCAGCCCTGGCTCAAGCGACTGCCCTGATAGCATAAGGTCAGTAATTAAGAATGAATGATAGTCGTATGTGCTTTTTATGGAATTGTGCGCAAATTCCGGCTCACAGCAGGACACTTAAATATGTACCTATATATGAAAGTAACTACACAGAAGAGCATAGAAAAGGAATTTTGTCGAGCACGTATTCTCAAAAAAAAAAAAAAAAAAACAGAGAACATAATGTTACGAATTTTCGGGGCAACCCGCTGCTCTGGGGCTTAAAATGGTTTAAAATTCGTATTCTACGCTTCAAATAGATAAATTTTGCTTTTTGTTGCATCAAAATCGGCCAATTAGAACCGGAGATACGGAGGTTTCGCTTTCCCATATGTTTTTCTATGGGCTTCTAGAAATCTCGAGAAATATTAGTCCTAGAGCTTAGATCTCTTCACTTTTGAGGACTTATTTTTGGCGCCAAATTTGGCGATATTTCGCCAAAAGTCGCCAAGCTTGGCGACTTTTTGGTCATTTGGCGCGTTTTTCCCAATGGGGCCTGGAAGTTGTTTTTCCTGCATTAAAAACGCATAATAACCTAACATTTATCTTCTATGACGTAATCAAAATTCACGCTTTATGTAGAACCCTCGAGAAATTGACTTTTCTGGAAACCTCTTGTACCTCCTGCGCCGGCTATTTATAGAAGAGCGCGTCGCCCCGAGAGTCAGTGCGAGCTGAACGCTCGATGTGTGAATAGCTCTCGGTACGCTTGTTTGTGTGAACTGATAGTGCTATAGAAGCTGTGTTTTAGCTTGTTTTGTGAAGCTGTTTTCAAAGTGCTGTGTGTAAATTCTTCATTGCTGTGTCTTAAGGGATAGTGTACTATATCCCTTGAATATTTCTACGGAATTTTTGCCTGTGAAAGTGACTTATTTTGGTGTGAGAAATACAGCATTTGTGAGAGCTTCTGATCCAAGCGGATTGTTAAAAGCACGTTATTGCTAGATTGTGCTTGTGAATTGTGTACAGCTGATTGTTCTACGAAGTTCTAGAAGCAATAAAGTTTGTGTTCCATCCTGACAAGTGACTTTTTACTTGAACTTTTTACACCAACAGGACTTTAGAACGACGAACCCAAGGAGTAGCAGAGTAATTCCGCTACATTTGGTGTCAGAATCGGGGTTCTAAAGAAAGACTTTAATTTTCCAGTTTATGGTTTTGACTAGACAGAAAATGGAAGAACAACTTCAAAAGCTCATGAATATGATGCAAGAAATGAAAGCCGGACAAGACGAGATGAAAGCCGGACAAGACGAGATGAAAGCCGCACAAGAACAGATGAAAGCCGACAAGACGAGATGAAAGCTGGACAAGAACAGATGAAGGCGGATTTAGAGAAGAAAATTGAAGCAGGACAGACCGATTTAGAAAAGAAAATTGAAGCCGGACAAGAAGGAATGAAATTGGGATTGGAGAAAATGGAGACTGCTTTGGGAAAATTAGAGAAATTCGAAAAGAGTGTGCAGGAAAATCAAGAGATAATGGAGAAAAGAATGTCGCTCATAGAAGAAACTCAAACGAAATATGAACAAAGAATTGAAGGAAAAATAGAAGAAAATGTTAAGGAATTGCAGCAAGATATTTGCAGAATGCGGAAGAATTTAAGATAAAATTGAGAGAAACAGACTGGAAGAAAATATAGTTTCGAAAATACATGAAGAATGTGAAGCTAAAATTGAAGAAAATTGGACTCTCTCGTAAAGCTGGGAAAGTTACCCGAAAACATCAGGTTATCGTCACGCCACCCAGCAGTGAAACTAACGCCTTATGACGGAAAGACTCCCTGGGAGGCTTACAAGACCCAATTTTCAATCGTCGCCAGAGCCAATGGTTGGAGCGAGTCCGAGAAAGCGAATCAACTGGCCGCTTCCCTTAGCGGAGATGCAATTAACGTATTGCAAACTATTGGAGCGACGAAGATAGGAGATTTTGACGCCCTCGCAAGTGCCTTGGAGATGAAATTCGGAGAGAAGTGCCAGAAAGAAAATAGTAGAATCCAACTTAAGTCCAGGATGCAAAGACCTGGCGAGACCCTCCAAGAGCTGGCTTCCGACATAGATAGGCTGTGTCATCTAGCCTATGGCAGTTATCCTGATAATGTTCGAGAAGAAGTTGCAGTGCAACATTTTATTGAAGGCCTCGTGGACTCTGAAATTCAGAAAGCATTGATCTTGGCGGATTATAAAGATCTCAGGTCTGCCCTCGTATTCGCCATGAAGCTAGAGGCAGCTCAGCTGGCCGTAAGAAAAGAGCGGCATAATGTTAGAGCTGTGTCATTCCAGGAGCCTACGGATGGAGAAATGGAGAGATTAGAGAATAAATTAAAGACCCTGGAAAATCTGGTGGAACGACAAGAACAGTCAGAGCCAAGAAAAGTGAAATGTTGGAGGTGCAACAGCGAGGGGCATTTACGAAAATACTGCGACGCACAAAAGAACTCTTGTCGTAAAGATCGCAGTTATCAATGCACCAGAGAAGCCCATGAAGGAAGACAGAAAAGTGACGACTTTCAGGAACAGAGGCTGAGGGATATTCAAAAGCCCCGTTTAAAAGTCTTGCAGATTTCATCAGTGAATGGCGGCAGTAATGGACTCTTCGTACTGGGATATGTTAATGGTTCCCCATGCCACATGGTGATTGATACTGGAGTATCAATCACCATTATTATCGTAACCATCATTAACGTAACCATCATTATCAACCATCATTAACGTAACCATCATAAGGACGGATCTGGCCAAGAAATTAAATTTGAAGATTATCTGGACTCCGCCCTCGCTGACCCTCCAGACTGTGACAGGTGACAAGATCGAAGTGGGCGGAAAAGCGCAAGTAGAAATCACGTTTGGGAATGCCAGACACGACCATGTGGTATATGTCGCCAATATTACAGACTCTTTTATTCTCGGACTGGACTTTTTAAAATCACACAAATTTAATTTGGACTTTAAGAATAATGAGCTTCGTTCAGATTCAGAAGAAATAGCTGCGTTCGATATTAGAAATGAAACTGTTTTGCCTGTTCAGCAAATAATAGACCAGACTGATATCACTCTACCTCCCAGAACTGATTCAATAATTTCTGGAACAGTAAAAGAAAGCAATAAATTCCGTTTTGGATTAATTGAACACCCAAGCAATAGTGATTCTATCAGAGGAGTACTTGTGGGAGCAACACTTGTGGACTTGTCGAGAACAGAAATTCCAGTTAGAGTAGTAAATGTGACGGACAAGTCGAAGGTGATAAAGAAAAATGAAGTGTTGGCGACATGCACTCCTGTTACCTGCATTAATAAGAACATCAACCAAACGACAGCTAAATCTTCCGAGTGCCTGACGAAGGAATTATTGCAAGACGTGGAGTTAACGGCAGAACAGAGAAGCGCTGCAGAGAAAGTAATAGCTGAATTTGAAGACCTCTTCTCTCGTACTTCCGGTGACTTTGGCCGTACGAGGTTAACGCAACATAGAATAGACACAAGCAGCCATTCTCCCATCAAGCAACATCCTAGGCGGCTGCCGTTTGCTAAGCAAGAAGAGGTGAGCAGACTTTTAGAGGAGATGCAGCGTGATGACGTCATCGAGCCATCGACTAGTCCGTGGGCCTCGCCGATTGTTTTGGTCCGAAAGAAAGATGGTTCCACCCGGTTCTGCGTTGACTATAGACGTCTGAATGACATTACCAAGAAAGACAGCTACCCTCTTCCCAGGATAGACGACACATTGGACACTTTATCGGGAAATGAATGGTTCTCCACTCTGGATCTCAAGAGTGGCTACTGGCAAGTAGAAATCCATCCCGATGACCGTGAAAAGACTGCGTTCACCACGGGACAAGGATTATGGCAGTTCAAAGTTATGCCTTTTGAACTCTGCAACGCACCTGCTACATTCGAGCGACTAATGGAGACAGTGTTGAGAGGACTTTCCTACGAAGCATGTCTCGTTTATTTGGACGATATCATCATCGTCGGAAGGACTTTCGAAGAGCGTCTAGAGAACATCCGCAAGGTGCTGCAGAAATTAAAGCAGGCGAACTTGAAACTGAGTCCATCGAAGTGCAATTTGTTTCGTCGGGAAGTACGTTACCTCGGGCACATAATATCCGCCCACGGAGTCCGAACCGATCCCGAAAAGACGTCCGCAGTCAAGAACTGGAGTCGTCCCGAGAATATCCACGACTTAAGAAGTTTTCTCGGTCTGTGTACTTACTATCGAAAATTCCTGAAGGGCTTTTCTCAAATTGCAAGACCTCTTCACAAATTGACCGAGACTGGACAGAAATTTCTATGGACTGAGGAATGTGAGGACGCATTCAACGAACTGAAGACGGCTTTAACATCTTCGCCGATCCTGTCGTATCCTCACCCTGACAAGCCATTTATCCTGGACACAGACGCAAGTAAGGAGAGTGTTGGAGCAGTTTTGTCCCAGGAGATAGATGGCCAAGAACACGTCATTGCTTACTGGAGCAAATGCCTTTCAAAGGCAGAACGTAACTATTGTGTTACGAGAAAGGAACTTCTTGCTATCATTAAGGCCGTGGAGCACTTCCATCATTACCTGTACGGCCGAAAGTTCCTGCTCCGAACGGACCATGCCTCTTTAACCTGGCTTCTAAATTTCAAGAATCCAGAGGGCCAAATAGCCAGGTGGATACAGCGATTACAAGAATATGACATCGAGATACGTCATCGGAAAGGAGCATCTCATGGAAATGCAGATGCTTTGTCAAGAAGGCCCTGTATAGACAGCTGTCGCTATTGCTCCAGGGCAGAGAAAAATTACCATCTGAAACATCCCGTTGTACGCCAAGTTACATCATCGACACCATCCCAAGATCCCTGGAGTGACGAAAATGTTCGGGCGGACCAATTAGCAGACAGCGACATCAAACCTATTGTGGAATTTATGGAAAAATCCAGCGCTAAGCCCAGTTGGCAAGAAATATCATCTTACAGTCCGGCAACAAAACAGTACTGGGCTTTATGGGATTCGCTTCGCCAGAGGAATGGAGTCCTGTATCGTAAATGGGAGTCGGACGACGGCAAGATGCTCCGATGGCAGTTAGTACTCCCTCGTTCGAGGATTCCGAAGGTTCTAGAAGAACTTCATAATGGCTACACTGGAGGCCATTTTGGCGTAATGAAGACCCTGCAGAAAGTTCGCGAGCGCTTCTACTGGGTTAGGGCTCGAGGCGACGTCGAAAAGTGGTGTCAAGCTTGTGACGCCTGTGCCGCCCGTAAAGGCCCGAAGAAACGAAGCCGTGGAAGACTACATCGTTATAATGTAGGAGCGCCTTTTGAGAGGATTGCCCTCGACATCCTGGGACCTCTTCCGCGAACTTCGGATGGCAACAAATACATCCTAGTTGTCATTGACTACTTCTCTAAATGGCCCGAAGCGTTTCCTATTCCCGATCAAGAAGCTACGACCGTAGCAGAGGTATTGGTGCAAGAATGGATTTCCAGATATGGAACCCCTCTGCAACTTCACTCCGACCAAGGAACGAACTTTACCTCTGCAGTCTTTAAAGGACTTTGTCAACTTCTCGGAATAGACAAAACACAGACTACGCCTTTACACCCGCAATCCGACGGCATGGTGGAGAGGTTCAATCGCACAATTTTGAACAACCTCTCGCTTCTGGTATCTAGGAATCAAGAGGACTGGGACAAGAAACTCCCCCTCTTCCTGCTGGCCTATAGGAGCGCCGTCCATGAGACTACCGGCTTCACACCTTCCCAGATGCTGTTCGGCAGAGATCTGCGTCTTCCCGCCGATCTAGTGTTCGGCCGCCCTCCAGATGCGCCTTCATCGCCAGAGGAGTACGTGGAAAACCTTCGGGCACGGTTTGAAGATGTACATCATTTTGCTCGGGAGCGGATCAACCTGAACACGGAAAAGATGAAGACTCGCTACGACACGAAGGCTACGGGACACGAGTTCAACGCAGGTGACAAAGTTTGGCTATGGAATCCTACTCGACGGAAAGGCCTGTCTCCCAAGCTGCAATCGCCGTGGGACGGTCCTTACACAGTCCTAAACCGGCTGAATGACGTCATCGTACGGATTCGTAAGTCACCAAACTCGAAGCCAAGAGTTGTACATTACGATCGGCTAGCCATCTACCGCGGTTGTAATTAGCTCAGACTATGGTCACTATGGCGTAATTCCTCTTTTCTTTCACCTCTCATTCCTTTCCTGTCTTTCTCTTCTCTTCCTCTTTCTTCAACTCTCTTTCTCTCACCACTTACGCCATGTTTAGTGTACATATTTGTAATATATTGGATTTTATTAATGTGTATTTGTTATTACATTGATTACTTATTACAGTGTAATTATTTATTATGATGATTATTTATTTATTAATGTGTATTTGCTTATTGTGCTATTGATTACTTGCTTGAATTTTGTTGTTAAGATCTTGTTAAGTGTTATACAGCGTAGGTACGTGTGTGACCTCCTAACTAGGGATTGTACTGCCCGGGACGTGCAGTCCTTGGGAAGGGGGCAATGTTACGAATTTTCGGGGCAACCCGCTGCTCTGGGGCTTAAAATGGTTTAAAATTCGTATTCTACGCTTCAAATAGATAAATTTTGCTTTTTGTTGCATCAAAATCGGCCAATTAGAACCGGAGATACGGAGGTTTCGCTTTCCCATATGTTTTTCTATGGGCTTCTAGAAATCTCGAAAAATATTAGTCCTAGAGCTTAGATCTCTTCACTTTTGAGGACTTATTTTTGGCGCCAAATTTGGCGATATTTCGCCAAAAGTCGCCAAGCTTGGCGACTTTTTGGTCATTTGGCGCGTTTTTCCCAATGGGGCCTGGAAGTTGTTTTTCCTGCATTAAAAACGCATAATAACCTAACATTTATCTTCTATGACGTAATCAAAATTCACGCTTTATGTAGAACCCTCGAGAAATTGACTTTTCTGGAAACCTCTTGTACCTCCTGCGCCGGCTATTTATAGAAGAGCGCGTCGCCCCGAGAGTCAGTGCGAGCTGAACGCTCGATGTGTGAATAGCTCTCGGTACGTTTGTGCTATAGAAGCTGTGTTTTAGCTTGTTTTGTGAAGCTGTTTTCAAAGTGCTGTGTGTAAATTCTTCATTGCTGTGTCTTAAGGGATTGTGTACTATATCCCTTGAATATTTCTACGGAATTTTTGCCTGTGAAAGTGACTTATTTTGGTGTGAGAAATACAGCATTTGTGAGAGCTTCTGATCCAAGCGGATTGTTAAAAGCACGTTATTGCTAGATTGTGCTTGTGAATTGTGTACAGCTGATTGTACTACGAAGATCTAGAAGCAATAAAGTTTGTGTTCCATCCTGACAAGTGACTTTTTACTTGAACTTTTTACACCAACAGGACTTTAGAACGACGAACCCAAGGAGTAGCAGAGTAATTCCGCAACAATATTAACTGATCGCCCCAAAATAGTAAGTGCACAATAACATCCTTCTACAGGCTGTCAGTCAAAAAACACCAAACACAAAAATCGCTAAAAGATGACGCTGTAATCTCAGGCATCCGTAGTGAGATGACCTTTATATTTTCCGATCTGACCCATAGTGATTACTTTCTGTGGCACTCATTGAAAGACTATGTCCACTTCATCCCAACATTCTGGAAAAACTTAAATCATGAATCAATTATGTGAATTAATTCATTTCCATTAAGACATTAAGGGTTATGGTAAGAAATTTCACTATTCGTTTGTGTCATCTCTGTGAACTGAAATGTGGAAATTTTGAAAAGATTGTGCTGTGACTGCTTGCAGTGAATGAGTTTGTACTTTGCATGATCATCGTTGGTCGAGTTTCAATTACAGCCAATCTGTTAGAAGTGGCGTATTCAATACTTACATTTACAACGTACATCAGCAACTTATTAACATACATAGCATACATCAGTATCCATGCATAATGCATTTCAGAAACATTAATCCGTTTCAATGACAATGAAATTAATCATATCATTAATATCAATAAATTTAAGAAAATTAATCAAAATAAATGGTTCATCATTGTATCGCTTTCAGATAGGCTTGAAAAATTAAAAAAAGTGTTATAGTGTCGAAGTCATATGAAGTGATGCTCATATCCTCGCAAAATGGTCGCCAAATTTGGCGATACAATGAAAAGATAAGTTTTGAAAAATGCTCC
>JAWZYV010004191.1:0-40670 GCA_038373885.1 Cheiracanthium punctorium
GAAAACATTCGAACCCTTGATCTCAGATAGCACAAACCTGTCCAGAACACGCTTAGAAGACTTCATATAGACAAGCTGACATGTCCATTAAACATCCAGGATTCGTCCAACTCTCGTCCATTTTACGTCAATATGGTACTATAGGACGACCATATAACGTCTTATAGACATGGAAATGGACATAATAACGGACGTGTTTGTCTATTTATAGACCTTTTACGGTCGAATCCTGGACATCAACAAAAACAATTTAATAATTCTTAGTTAATTTTATGTAATGATTAATTTAAATTTATCGTTACATCTTAATAACGAATTTTGTAAAAATATTTGTACCTATTTCTTTTTAACCAAACTTTAAGTACTTGCCCTGCTTCAGATTCGAACCCTTAATCATGGACTTCACGGTAGAGTGTACTAGCCACTATACGCAGCGGGACTTGCTCTGATGCGCAGGGACCGATCTACACACTTGGGGGCCCAGGGCACAGATACTTTTGGGGGCCCCTGCACAAAACTTTTCCGCAGAATATTACTTAATTAAATTAAAATAAAAACAATTATCATTCCTAAGTAAACGATACGTAAACATTTACAAATCAGTAAAATGTCACGACAGATACCATTTATATGAATTTTTCGATTTTGAAATGTTTTTATGGGTATTTACAGCCGTCGCACACCTTTGAAAAGATAAAGGGAGGAGCATGCTGAGGTGTCCGAACGAATTTGCGAATATCGAATGTCGAATCGAATGCATAATTTTTAGCGTTACAAGTTACATTAAATTAAAAATTCTGAATATTTGTGATGAAATGAAGTAATCAGAATTTTTTCTCTTGAGAGATAATTTTAGTAGCTATTATGATTACATAAAAGGAAGTTTTGGGGGGCCCACAGCGGCGGATCCAGAAAATAATTCTGGAGGGGGCACAAGACAATTTTTGTCACATTTCCTTGAATTTACAAAATAAGTCAATCTTCTATAGTGTAAGCTTCATTATAGTCTGGGGGGGGGCAAGTGACCCTGTGCCCCCCTCTGGATCCGCTAATGGGGCCCAGGGCACGTGCCCCGAATGCCCTGCCGTAAATTAGTCCCTGCTGATGCGTGAAAATGTCAGAGTGGCTATTCGGACCGGCCGGTGCGGATAGCTTCCAGGCTATTCGGCCCGTTCTGTAGTGCTGCCGTCTATATTTAAATGTTCGTACTAATAATTCACCAATAATTTATTTAAAATTGTATGTTTACTTAGACCAAAGAAAACGAATTTCGTCCGCAATTTCTATTTTTTAAATTTATATTTAAGCTTTGGTCTGAAATGAGTAAGCTTTTAATATGAGGTATAAAACTACAAAAATTTAAATTCCCTTTAATGAAATTCAGTGTAAGCTTTACAATAAAGGCAATTGTAAGTTTCCGAAAGGTTTGACGATTGGAAATAGAATTGCATGAAAATTCTTTTATACATATTTAATGTATTCATGACGTTATTTTATACGTATGTAAAATTATCAAATGAAACAAACAATTTTGCAAATTTTTATACAATTCCAATTTTAACGATCATTAAATTCATCGGAAATAATCCTCGCTTGTTAACTTTGCTTATTATTTTTTTAATGAATTTTACATATATTTTTATGTAAACTATTATTTTTTTAAACATACTTCAAGTTTGCAATATATATAAAGCTTTGGTTTAATAAAATTTAATTAACTTTTACATAAGGGATGAGGGCTCCTCACGTCGTGTTCGTTTTCTTAAAATAAATTTAATGAGGCAAACAAATACAATTCTAAAGATGTAGTATCTCACGAAAGCAGGGCCCGATTATGAGCATTAGGGGCCTGGGGCATTGATGGATTTGGGAACCCCATCTATGAAATTTGTTTTACTTTACATAAAATTTTGATATAAAAAAGAATATTTCAGAACAACATTTGAAATTGGGGCCCTGGGCAAAGTCCCTATTTGCCCATTCGATAATAAAGCCCTGCACGAAAGTAACATAAATATAATAAAGTAAAAAAAACACAGAAATATTATATTCTGCTCCATATATTCAACTTTTTAAACCAATCATGCAATTAAACAGGTTTAGCTTTTCGAAGAATAATTCTTTTATTTTATTTATTATTTCCCCCCCCTTCTTTACGCGAAACATTGGAAAGAGAAATTCTAAAATGAAGGCAATATAAATTAGTTTATTTATTAATAGGTATTTCATTTAATTTTTTGTAACCATGTCCATGTATAAATGTTTTTGGAGTGCTGTAACATAGCTCAAATATAATTTTCACAGTGACCTTTTGTGTGCTAAGCAGATAATATTTTTTTCACTTATTTAATTGAACAAACTAGTGTCAGGTTTAACAATATAAAAAAAATCTGGAGTGACTCCACTCGACTTTCCAAACACTTACGATTAAGATCATTACCAAGCATTTTTATAAATTTTAATCGATGAATAATTCAAACATATATACCAAATTGAAGCTCAATGGAATGCGCCGTTTAAACGCTAGCGCACTTTCAAGAATTTCCCTCCATAGGCCATAATGTAAAAGAAATCTTCGTCGTAGCCCTGTAGAAAAACTGTAAGTCCTGTGCGTACCAAACTCAATACCGGTCTTGCGACGGTGGTTTGCAACATATATACCCAATTAGAGCTCAATCCAATGACCCGTTTAGGAGCTATCGTGTTCACTCACATGCACACACACATACATACATACACCTCGTAAAAATAGCATAAATGAATTCAGAAGACCTCAAAACGTGTCACCAAAATCTCGAAGTCGAATTTTTACTTTCCGAACATGTACCCCTCCAAAAAAAGTATTCAAGCAAGAGAGAAATTTCCTACGTTGGTTTCGTATATTAAAAATTATTTATCATAGAATATGAATTAGGCTATGTATAAATGCGACATTTTGTATTTCCGTAAATTTGTGCATTTTTCAAAAACTCAATTATTATTTGTAAATCTAATATAGGAAATTTCTCTCTTGCTCGAATACCTTTTTTGGAGGGTGTACCATGTAAGGAAAGTATTCTAATCATGAAAAAAATCGAATTCGAGATTTTGGTGTATTTACACGTTTTGAGGTCTTCTGAATTCATTTATGCTATTTTTACGAGATGTGTGTGTGTGTGTGTGTGTGGGCGCCGGCAGAATATTTCCCAGGGGGGGCAAAGACTACTCCAAGGGGAAGCAAAGACTACTCAAGGGGGGGGGGGTTAAGACTACTTCAACGTATGGTTACCATGTTGGAAAGAGCAAAAAGCAGGGGAAAACGCTGCATACAAAAATCCAGGGGGGGGGCATTTACCCCCTTGCCCTATGCTGCCGGCGCCCTGTTTGTGTGTATGTGAGTGAACACGATAGCTCCTGAACGGGGTATTCGATTGAGCTCAAATTCGGTGTATATATTATAAACCACCGTCGCAAGACCGGTATTGATTTTGGCGTGTATAGGACTTTTAGTTTTTCTACAGGACTACGACAAAGATTTCTTTTACATTATGGGAAGAAATTCTTGAAAGTGCGCTAGCGTTTAAACGGTACATTCGATTGAGCTCAAATTGGGTATATATGTTATAAACCACCGTTGCAAGACCGGTATTGATTTTGGTGTGTATAGGACTTATAGTTTTTCTACAGGGCTACGACAACGATTTCTTTTAGATTATGGCCTATGGGGGGAATTTCTTGAAAGTGCGCTAGCGTTTAAACGGTAGATTCGATTGAGCTCAAATTGGGTATACATGTTATAAACCACCGTTGCAAGACCGGTATTGATTTTGGTGTGTATAGGACTTATAGTTTTTCTACAGGGCTACGACAAAGATTTCTTTTACATTATGGCCTATGGGGGGAATTTCTTGAAAGTGTGCTAGCGTTTAAACGATACATTCGATTGAGCTCAAATTCGATATACATGTTATAAACCACTATCCTAAGACCGGTATTGATTTTGGTGTGTATAGGACTTATAGTTCTCCTAAAGGGCTACGACAAAACTTTCTTTTATGTTATGGCATAATGGCATATGGGGAGAAATTCTTGAAAGTGCGCAAGCGTTTAAACGGTGCATTCGATTGAGTTTTAATTTGGTATATATGTTTGAATTATTCATCGATTAAAATTTATTTAAGTGCTTGGTAATGGTCTTAATCGTAAGTGTTCGGAAAGTCGAGTGGAGTCACTCCAGATTTTTTAAGTTTTATGAGCACTTTGTCCTATGGCGTGAAATGGTAAAATGAGTAAGTATTCTTATAGATAAATTGTCATATTTAAAGAATATTAAGCAAAATACCAAATAAACAATGACGTTATTTTATATATTTTGCAGCACTTATATTTAAGTAATTAGCATTTCATTGGTTCTATTTATACATTTAAAACATCGAAAATTGGTTCTCAGAATTCAGTATCATCAGTATTGTCACCAGTCATTCAAGGATTCTGACCTACCGTGCGGCTGTCGATCTGGAGCTTTGGTCGGTTTTCTCTAGATGTCATGTGAATAAGCGTTTGAACCCCTTAGAAAGTTTGCCGCCTGAGACATCCCATAGACAGATTATCCCAAGTGTAGTGTTTGCCTTAAATACACAATGCAATACAATGTATCCATTCATTTTACTATCAAATGACCAAAGAGAATATGGCACTGCGAAATATTCATAAAAGTACTGTATGATCTGTTTTGCATAAATGTTATCGGTTATGTACTAGTAGAGTTCAGCCATTATAAGAACGGACTAAGGTATCCTCCTCCATTTTTCCAAGCACATATACTTCTTCAGAAAAAAAAGGTACTATACAATTACCAATATATCAAATTAACTATATTGTTTTAATAAACAAGAACAAGGGTCGCTGATCATACTGCAATACAATAAAATAAAAGGCAAGTCGTTTCGAAATAGTACCCTACACTTTTGAGTACCATCTCTTATCTTCCATATGACAGTAAATCAACATTAAATGAGTACTAATGAATTGAAAGTTTAAATTTTATTAAAATGTAAATATGTAACCATAGGAAGTCGGGAAAAAACGCACAATATTGAAGGGGTTATTTTTTTAGATGAGCAGGGGGGGGGGGCGTGAAATAAAAAAATGTAAGGCAGGAGTGGGCACACGAAACGGCGCAAACAGAAGTACTTTCATGTATTTTGTATTTATCTCCATTGAAAATTGACATTCAGGTAATTTTCCAAGGACAGTTGTCTGATTTATAAGTGCACAGTATGCACAGTAGCCCCATTGCCCCCTAGGTTTTGGTGAAGTGAAATTTTTTTAAGCATTTGAATTTTTTTGTATCCGTTTTGCAGTAAAATGTTTCATACTCTGAAAGCCCCCCCCCTCTGTAGAAACATTAGTATTTTCACTTAAATCCTGGTTTCAAATCAAATTTGTAGAAGAGTGGGGTGAAGGCGCTTTTTCCAGCTTCACATTAAAAACATAAAGAATGTAGGAAAAAGTCTAACGGAAAAAACGCCAACCAGAAAAAAAGACTAATCCTCCCTTCACCCCCCCTTTAAACCAATAATTTTTACTTAAATATTGTACATGAACTTATTTCGTTGTTCAGTAAATATAATAATATATTTAATCAAATATTGGCTTGCCCCCAAATTCTTTTCTTTTTGAGTAAAGGAGGTGCTTTTGTAATTTCAGAGCATTCAATTTTAATCTATTATCATATTAATCACAAAAATTTAAAACCAAGCCACATGTCAAGATCATGAAGGTCATAAAAGGGAGGAAAGGAGGGGAGGGAAATCTTCCCTTCTTTTTCCTGGAAAAAAGGAAAGATTCCTCCAACAAAAGATACTATGACCGTCGGAAATAGTGTACGGTCAAGCAATTTCTTTGAGGTTGATTCCTGTTCAACTCACAAAATACATGTACTGTACAAACATTTTACATTTAAGAATATTATACCCAGTAAAAACATTTAAAAGCTATGTGATAAAAAATATTTTATCACATTTTTTATATCAGGTATTCTATCTAGAAAGATACATCCTTTTATTGAGATTTTTTTAAACAAAATATTCAAAATTATATAAATGAAAATTTTTAAAAGCTGAATAGAAACTGAATTGACTTCAAACGATTTATTTAAATTTTAATAAAACTTAAAATCATAATAATTTCATTTTTTTTCTCTAAAATATTTAAATCATTTTTATTTCCTAGTTTTGTGGAACTTCTAAATAGTGATGAATTATATAAAAATGGCAATAAAACATTCAAACTAATATCAAAATATTCAGAAGCCATGTGCCTCATATTAACTAAAATCTTAAAGGTAAGCTAATATGTTAAAAATTTTTAAGTTTGTGCGAAAAAAAATAAATGGCTCAAATGCCGCAGAAAGCGAGTTCTAGCGGTTTGCACAGTTAAAAATCTGGAAAGTGTAAACACTAGTGCGTATTTAAAAATCTGAAAGTGTGTCAGATTTTCTATGATTCTAGCGCTTGGCGCAATTTATTGAGAGGGTATTTTTAAAAACAAGCGTAGGTTATCTTATAAATAAAAATGAAATTCTGTTTCTCAATTTGTTGATTTGGGTAGTATACAATTCCACAAAAATGGACCTGTCAGCCTGAAATTTTACACAGATATGTAAAATAATATAGAATAAATGATAGTCCACTTTAAAACTTTGAAACTCTACTTAAAATCGTTTTCTTCCTGAATGGTTCTCTAATTTCCGTTCCGGAATTTAAGAGATTTTTTATGTTCTCCACGCAGAAAGCTTTACGTAATATTAACCCCTGTAGTGAAAAAAGTGTGTGAAATAAGCATCTTGGTTGCCATGTGTGGCGATTTTGCCGAATAAATTGTTTTAAATTCTTAAAGTAAAAATAAAGAATAATAATGATTTTAGTTTATTTTTTTAATTATAATATCGTGTGCGCATAAGAAATGAGAGCAGGAATGAAATGTTTTATATGCAAAACAATGAGGATCGAAGATATCCGAGACTAATATGTAATTTTTTTTAGTTTGGCAAAAAAAAAAAAAAAAAAAAAAAAAAATGGCTGATAGGCCGATTTTTAGAGAGTGAGTTCTAGCGGTTTGCACAGTTTTAGGCTTTTTGGCGCAATTTACAGAGAGCTTAAGGGAATAGCATTTTTGAAAACAAGTGTATAGATTTTCTTAGAATACAGAATTAAATTTTAACTATCCGTGCAGAAATAATGCAGTTATTAGGGCATTTCAAGCGATGTAGATTCAGAATTCTCGCCAATTGAGTACATTAATTTAACTTGGGGAAATCCGCCAAATTTCAGAAAATTGAAATCTTCGCATTTAGTACATCGAGGTAACGATGAATAAAACATGTTATAGTTGATAATTTAAAAAATGCGGCTGTATTAAGGGATTCCACTTTTCAAATAAATGCCTGGCGGTCGAACCATTTCCCATTTTGATTGCTGCTAAGTCAATGCTTCGAATGATTCCCTGACAAAACTCTTGCAAAAAGCGTATGCTGGCACTTTGGCGAGGCTTAGATTTGAAACTGGATTTTACTTGAGACTGGTATATACGTATAATAAGACTGGTTATAGATAAAAATGAATGTTGGTATGTGTGTAGGAGGTTGAAAAACTCCAGCACCATTTCACCGATCACCATGAAATTTGGTTCACCTAAGTCTTTTATCATGGAGAAGGTTTTTATGCTATCCGTTTTCCTCTAACTTTTCACTAGGTGGCGCAGCAGAACGTCGAATTCTATTCCGTTTAGCCGTTTGCTATGCGAATATCGTCCAACCAATTTCGATGAAATTTGGTACACGCGAAAATTAGAACACGGAGAATATTTTTCACTATCCATTTGCTGTAACTTACCGCTAAATAGCGCTGCAACGCATCAACTTCTATACCGTTCGACCGTTGGCATAAAATTTTTTATACTTACACATTTAAGCACGAAGAATATATTCTAACTGTGTTACTTTTGATGTTACTCACCACTAGATGGCACTGCAATGCATTATTATTTTAATTCGCCACTAGATGACGCTGCAGCAGGCCAAACTTTTGACCATTCAAACGGTGGCTATGAAAATCAGTATACATAGCTATTTGAAAAATGAGAATATTTTGGCGTTATCCATTTTGCTATAACTCGCCACATGACGGCGCTGTAGCAAATCATTACTTTAATTAACCACTAGATGGCCCTGCAGTGTATCACTTCTTGACTGTGCGAATGATCGCTATGAAAATAGGTATACATAGATATTTGAACACGGGGAAGAGTTTGGCGCTATCCATTTTCCTATAACTTGACACTAGATGTCACGTCAACATATGAACTTCAGGACTATCCAGCCGATCGTCATGAAAATTCGTATACATCGATATCTGAATGCGAAGAACATTTTCGCCGTATCCGTTTTGCTATGTGATATATTCTCTTGAAAATAATAAAATAAAGACATAATTTAATTACTGAATTATTAATTTAATTAACTGATTGTTCAATTTGTGTGTATTCTTAGGACAAAGTCCTAGTCATTCGGTAACAAATTGTAACATTTTCGAAAATTTTAAATACCATCTCTCACCTAACAGGCAATCCTAAAAAAAGAATATAAGACTCTACAGATTTAACATGCACGTTCTCTGTAATATATTACCACCTTTAGTCTGATTCGTAATCAGTTATGGATTATTACTGGTTTTCTTTTTATAAGTGCAAGAGTTTACTCTGATTCATGGTAATTTATCATTTAACTCTTTGGTTTTAAATAATAATTCTTAAAAATAAAGGATTTATAAGAATAACGTTACAGGGTGATTCAAAATAGATGTTAAGGCAATTATTTTTTAAACCGTAAGTGATCGAAACATACTTCCGATTAGAAGAGTTCGTCAAATTAAGACTAGCTTTCAGATATGGCATTTTTTTACTAGGGGTGGTGTACATTTAAAATACGAAATTTAGTTTTTATACGGTCCCTCTTTCTTACCCTTTATATTTAGAAGAATGTTGCTCTTTGTCTAAGAAAATTAATGAAACAAATCCCGTGTCTCTAAGTGAAATAGTTAGCGAGAAAATTAATTTTGAAAATGATGACTTATACCACTTTACCTATGGTGTTGGCGTCAGTTTTCAGTCAGTTTTATTATAAATTTTAAAAATAGAAATTGCGGACGAAATTCGTTTTCTTTGGTCTAAATAAACATACAATTTTAAATAAATTATTGGTGAATTATTAGTACGGACATTTAAATATAGATGGCAGCACTACAGAACGGGCCGAATAGCCTGTAAGCTATCCGCACCGGTCGGTCCGGATAGCAACGGCCTGAAAATGTTGAAGTAAAGTTTTTAGTTTCGGACTGGGAACTTAGAAAAAAATATGCAGCTATTCCTTTTTGGATGTTGAGTCGATAGAATTTTTTTTTTTTTTTTGGTATAAGAATGAGTTTCTTTTTACACAATACCGCTTTTATAGGAAATAATAATACACAAAAAGTATTTTAAATTTCAAATTTCACCCCCAAAAAAACCTCTATAGAATTTAAAATGTTTTAAAACTTTTTGGGGGTAAAAAGTAATATCAATAAAAATATAAAGTATAATAAATTCATGCGTCGTAAGTACACCCTCCAAAAAAAGTATTCGAGCAAGAGAGAAATTTCCTACGTTGGTTTCGTATATTAAAAATTATTTATCATAGAATATGAATTAGGCTATGTATAAATATAACTTTCCATATTTCTATAGAGGTGTGCGTTTTTCAAAAACTCAATTATTATTTGCAAATCTAAAATAGGAAATTTCTCTCTTGCTCGAATACTTTTTTTGGAGGGTGTACAGTATTGGGTAAAATGAAAATCAATAACAAATAAGTAACTTTTCCATATTTTGTCGACTTCTGGACTTATACACACATCCATTTTATGTCATATCACTGACATAGTGTGGATGATCCGGGGTACGACCATAAATGGACTTATTCTGGATATTCTAATTCTAGTTTTGGTCTATTCATGGACATATTCTGGATTTTCCAGATTATGTCCATAAATAGATGTCTATGTATAGACATGTATGTATTATGATGAGTTGGATCGGAAATAGACATAAAATGGACAAGTGTGTTATAGGAGTATACAGCGCAAAGGAAGTTACTAAAGATTGGGAAAAATGACGTGTACAGCAGTTGGCGTAAGCAGGAAATTTTGTTAAAATTTTCTTTAAAAATGCAGTTTTTAGAAAAAGTTATGAAAATTTGTACAATAAATTATTGTTTTTGTCATGTTTCACGACCTATCAAATAAAAATATATGAAGTACATCAAAATATTGCATTTTTTTTTTTTTTTTAAGTGCTAGTAAGTACGCAGACACCTTAAATTCTTTTTCCAGTGAGGAAATGAAAAAAAAAAAAAAGCTCCGAATTAAAAGTGCAAATAGTTTGCCTTAAACTGTGATAAATGCGTATTTGAATGAAATAAAAGCATCTAGATTTAATTGACAACAAATCTCCTCCGAATTCGAAGCAGACTGAAAAGTGCACTGTCCTTTAAGTGAAATCATATGGACATGCACTCTTGTTCACAGCTTGGAAGAATGAGGTCCTTGGTTGCAAGTGAAAGTAATTGATCTTGATTTGTAATGAACGACTCTCTTTTAGTGGTAGCATTGTAACAATTTTCGCTCTTATTGTTCAACTGGTTTTTGCAAATTGATTTATATATGACTGAAAAGTATGTTTTCTTAATGTATTTAATTCACATTCATTGTGACCTGTAAAATATATTCAAAACATATGGAACAGTTATATGTTTATTTCTGATGCCGTTTTACATGAGCTGATACTATAAAATCTTGGGAAAAATTAAAAATACTGTCATTTTTTTAGCCGACTTTAATTTTACAAACCTTGCATCTTTAATTTAAAAGGGGTAAGTTATGCATTTTCAGTATATTATCGGTTCAGGATGGTAATCATGGATAATTTGTACATACTTAAAATAAATAGCTTTGCATATTACTAATTTATTTCTTTTTAATTCTCGCAATAACTGTTTGTTCTGAAACTAGAACAGCATCATTGGTCCTTTTGGTGATTTTTTGAATTGGGGCGAGAAAATCTTGCCGCCTACCCAAGTTTGCCTCGTGGAATGCAAATTATAAACAATGTAGCTCTGGCTGGTTTCCGAGATGTTGGACGATCATCCTCACTTGATAACATTGCACATGACTTTTTTAAATTGCTTTTAAATATTTTTTAATGTAAAATATTATTTTAAAAGAAGACTTCCTGCTTGCATGTATATATAAAGCTTTGGCTTGATAAAATGTAAATAATTTCTGTGTTTGAGGTTGCGCGGAGTAAAATAAATCTAATAATGCAAACAAAACTATTCTAAAGATGTAATATCTCACAAGGTTAAAAACGACACAAAACGAAAACAAATTTTAACATTTTCTCAACAACAAATATGCAAGGAAATATAAAAAGCTAGTTTAAATCCTAACAAATAAAGGTAAAATTGAACAAGATGATGGGAGCCCAATAGAAACACGCCTGCAGTTGCTAGAACTTGCCAGTGACCATGCCCCAGCGACTGTTGCCAACCATTTTGTGCAATCAGAAAGCAAAGTAGAAGAATTTTAACACATTAAAATTTCACATAAATTCCACAATCAAAAATCTCTTTAATCTAAAAAAATGTGAAAGGCCGCTGTCAAGAGCTTGTTCGACTATCTTCTCGTAAAAATTGGGATTTGGATTTCGAGAAACATGTCCACAGATTTGTAAAATTCCAAGGAACCTGATAAGCTGACTTAAATTTCAAAAATCAAATTATTTTAGAAGATTTTAAAATCATTCATTCCTTTGCAACAAAGCAATTCCAAGTACGTAGAATCGCGTGAAATTGACAAACATGAAGTATCATTACATGCATTTTATGCCAAATTAAGAAGTATATGAAATAAATAACTCCAAGTGGGTTACACAAAGTTGACAATTTTAAAATAGTAAATTTGCTTAGACAACAGGAGTTTAGAATTAGCAATGATTTGTTTTTCCAAAACAGAAGAACTAATTGTAATTGATTTTAAAAGCGCAATCTTGGCATTAGGTGCGATCTGGCAAACTGGTATCTTTCCAAGAAGGGTGAATGTAAACCGCAAGCTCAAAAATGTTAGAACCCAATATCTTGAAAATGAAAAATAATTAAAATGCAGATTATTTTAAAGCCGGTTCGGTTCAGCTGGATTATTGGCTACCAGTAGAAATATTTGGCGGCGTTAACTATGCCATTATAGCAGTTATAGTACACTTTGGATATTTGCCAGCGCAGCTAGATGATATAATTCGTGGTGCTTAATACGCCAATCTGCAAAGGATTATGGATATAAAATATGGATAACGGTTTTCCCAGGAATCTTAAATGAGCAGTCATTATAAGTTGTGAGCATCTGTAAATTGCCCAATAATGAAAAGTCGCCATGGGTGACAAGCTATCCTATCTGTTCCATAGTTTTTATCGAAGAAAACATATGAAGTACGGTTTTCTTAGAGCTAATTATTAACTATACATTTACGCAAGTCACCAAATTATGAAAATTTGCCATAATTGGCTAATATGCAAGGCGTTTCATGGGTTTCACACAATTAAAAATAGTGCGAAGTTTTTATGTTCCAAGCAATCCGCAAGTACCAAGCAATGTGTAGCTCGGTAACATTCTATCTGATCCAACCTTTGGATTTTGTTTGTTGAAGTTATGTCTTTTTTACGAATAAGCCTTATTAGGGGCTGAATGCTTCTTACAAAAAGTGAGCATTGCGAATCTAGGGGGCCTTGGCCCCTAGTATATTAAAAAAAAAAGAAAACACGAAATACACCTGTGCATATTAAACCTAAAAAACGTCTGAAATTTCAGCAACAGGTTATTTAAAATGAGCAATCAGCAGACTGTTTGTAACCTAAAAAAACTAGAGTGGATTAAGCATCACAGTTTTACAGCTAATGTAAACTGGGCCCGTTTTCAACTCAAAAAGACATTGATGGATTAAACAAACTGCAAAAACATCAAATATCAATTTAAAAATCGCAAAAATTCATTTTAAAAAAGCACATTTATTTTTTTAAATTAACGACCCAGAAATGTCCCTAACACCTACCGGCTTATAAGGTAAAACCAACATGCTTTCTTTTATTTAGTTTCATATTCATATATTCACACTATATTGCTAACAAAAACACACACTTTCTTTTCACACAATAACATAAATTTCATTCTTTTCCATTCCTAATACAAAAAATTTTCTAATTCCATACATCAATTCTACCAACAAACAACGATAAAAACGAAATGCACCCGACTTCAGGGTTCACAGAACATCAAACCATCGATCGCCAGAATGGCGTCATTCATTGACCAAGGAATGCGCTGGAATCATCTCAAAAATGAAAACAAACAAAGCATCAAAACATAAACAGCACCAACTTCATAAACACCTAATACAGTCCCAAATACAAACAAACAGGGCTTATCTCATACCTTGATTAAAATTGCCAAAATTATTGCAATGTTCAAATAATAAAATCAAAATACAGTAGAATTCCTCTTAACTGGGCTCCGCTTTAACCGGTCCTATTTCCTTTAAATAAAAAGTACAAAAAATTGAAAATTTCGCAACAGCTTTAGTAGCACACACTTTCCCATTTTTGGCACCAATTTTTCTCCAAACTTGCATCAGGTACCGTGTTTTTGAAAAGGATTACCTTCTACATTCTTCATAAACTCCTTGCTCAGTGGTGGCCATATTCTTTGCAGACGGAAAACAATTGATCAAATAATTAAATTAAAAAATATCCATCACTACTATGTTTTTTTCCCCACGTCAACATAAGGACAAGTTCAGATGACTTGATATGGCTTCTAAGGCATTTTTTGATTTTCGGTGAAATTTTAAATTTATTCTTCCTACAAAAACCCTTTAGTAACAACAATCCAAATGAAAGAAAATATCAAGAATCCAAGTCAACTCAAAATCCTCTAAAACACAATACGAACTACAAACGAAAGTAAATGTCGGCAATTCAAGTCAAAGCAAATTCCATTATCAAAACAGCAACACTAGTTAACGAAAATTATGTCATTGATGAATTTACGTCAGTCTTCTAAAGGTGCAGAAGAAAAATTAAAATCATCCTAGATGTCACACCATGCTGTTTTATTTATTAACTCCGATGTAAAAAAAAAACTAATACATAAGTTAATACACAAAAACTTCTACGACCCAATCCTAATTGACTTCTCAATGCTGCAGTCTTTACACATTTAAATGCAGCCATTAAAATATTTCTTCTGATGAACTAAACTACATTCCTTCACGCACTGACTACAAAAAACAGTGTTTCATAATAAACCGAACAAAAACTCTCTAAACATTTCATTATCCTGCACAAAATCATACATAAAACATCTACATTTCCAATACATGGATTCCCAAACTTTTTCAGTTATTTGAAAACTCCCATTTCAAATTTTCTTTTAAAATACCCTAATATTTTTTTACTACAGCACTAACATCTGCTTTACGAGAAGCCATATCAAACACGGGAACTTGCCTTAAACCACTCGCTCTCGGGGATCACAACCTACTACTAAGAAGTTTGTAAGCGAAACTGACACTCCATCTAGAAAATTCTACTGAACAACGATGCGGCCATCGCTGATTGGCTGACACTTACTATTTGTGCTACTTGGTAGCAATACAGAAACCTCATACATCGGTTAGGGTTACAACATTCGGCAATTTATCACCAAGCTTGGCGACATTTTTTGGTGAAGAAATAGGGTTGGCTGTACTAAAGACTAGCCAAAATTTCTGACAATGACTGACATCAACCTCTGTCATATTATGTACAGATGGACCAAAGCATTGGGAAAATCTTTTGTGCTATTCTATGTCAAACAACAGGCGTCAGCTTCCTCCGTCGATGTGAGTACTTTTTTGAAAAAAAATTTGCGAACAGTTGCAGTCTTCAGGCAGGAAAAAAAAAAAAAAAAAAAAATCTGAAAAACCTTCTCTGACGTTATATAAAACTTATAGTAATAAATTAAAATATTGATTATATTGCAGTACCCATCAATTAAAATTATATATAATTTCTTTCGCTCCGCTTTAAACTGATTTACGTTTAACAGGTTCACCCCTGGTCCCATTTAGGCCTGTTTAAGAGGAAGTGTACTTATCTCAAATTATTTCATTGTATAAAATATTCCCAACCGAAGTATTTGTTCCTGTACCCTTAACCCTTTTATACGCACAGTTTTTCCTGCTCTGGGAACGCCAAACTCTGACGTTCTGACTGCTGCCACACGTACACGAAGAATAGATTTCATTTCTATAAAAATAGTGTTGTAGTGACATAGCTCCACGAGAATTCTTTACTTTTTAGCACGTCATTTCCCGTAAAAAAAATCGTCACATTATTTTAAACAGCACTGACATCTGCTGAAAAATGGAAAAAAAAAAAAAAGAAAAGCCAGAACAGCAGGATAGATTGCCCAATGCTGAAAAAAGGACAGCTCGTTGCACATACGCTCTACTTAACTACCAGCAAAAGGGCGGACGATCGAAACTTTCATCGCATGCGACATATCTAGAGCCCTTTTTTTAATGCAGCTGCTGTGGCCACCCGCACAGCCAGCTGTCGTCAAAAAGGGTCTCTAGATCTGTGGCCATGCCATGAATGTTTCGATCGTCAACCATCTTGCTCGTAATTAAGTCGAGCGATGGCAACGGCTGCCCTTTTTCACATTGGAAAGATTGTGCCTTCAAAGGGTTAACAAACAAACAAAAGTATACAAAAATATAACTAAAACAAGTGCTATCAAAAGAATGTTAATTCACACAAAATGGTAAATGAACGGACAGTATAAAACTAAATATCCATGTTAAAATTTAAATAAAATAATTTAATAATGAAATTTAATTTAAAATAAAGCCATTAAATTGAAACCAAAAAGCACAATCTCGCTGAGCGAGAAGCTATTTTCTAGAGATAATAATAGTCCCAAGCCATCCAGCTTTAGGGTTACCATACCTTAACTTCCAATCAGCTAAATTGTAAGGTTACGATGAATGCTTCCCTTATTGCACCAAGAAAAAGTTATGAAAATAAAAGTGTGCATGCCAGAAAGGACTTTTATTAATGCTGTACCTTAAAATTATTTATTTCTTGATGTATGATTAGTGAGAAAGAGAATTTATAAATTCCTTGAGCACCCATGTACGTAACATGGTTAAAACCTTATTTGTGGAGGGAGGCACACTTCGTTCCTCTTTTCCTTAAATTTTTATATAATTTTCAAAAAGCCCAACTACAGTATTTGAATACTCCCCGTTAAGATGAACAACATTTTTTCTTATCCTAGAAATTTTCGCAAAATGTTCCGCCACGACATCTTAGTTCTTGTTCTAATGTGAAGTTCCAGACATATCTTGGACCAGGTGTAGGCAACCTTGAATGTTCTAAGAAGCAGGTTTTGTTATAATTTTTCTAAATAAAAAAAAAAAAGCCTGGTTTTTTTTTTAAATACTAGGGGCCAAGGCCCCCAGACTCGCTACGCTCGCCTTTTCGTATGAGGCATTCGGCCCCTAATAAGGCTTATTCGTAAAAAAGACATAATTTCAACAGACAAAACCCGAAGATTGGATCAGATAGAATGTTACTGAGTACTACACATTGCTTGGTTCTTGCATCTTCATTGGTACATAAAAATTTAAACTTCACACTACAGTAGACCCTCCCTCCCCCTCATAACACGGAAGATATTTTGTTATGGGAATCCGTGTTGTACGGGTCCTGAGCTATACTCCACCTGGAGTGCGGACTCCGCTTATAATCGCTGGAAAAATTATTTGCACTCCTCAGAAACACAATGATATTTAATGTTGCCATTCAAAAGTTATATTAATTAGGAGCTAAAGCGTAATAAAATCAGAACATCTGTTTCAGCTGTATTTTTAATAATGTAAAACCTATTGGACACCTTGCGAATTTGCCACCCATGGCGATTTTTCATTATTTGGCGACTTGCGTACATGTAAAGTTAATAAAAGCTACGGAACAGATAGAATAGCCTGCCACCAATGGCGACTTTCATTATTTGGGGATTTACACATGCTCACAACCTATATTTACTGTTCATTTAAGGTTACCGGAAAACCGTTATCCATATTTTCATTTACATAATCGTTTGCAGATTGGCGTACTTAACACCACGAATTATACCATCTCGTCGCGCTAGCAAATATCCAAAGTGTACTATAACTGCTATAATGGCATAGTTAACGCCGCCAAATATTTCTACTGGTAGCCAATAATCCAGCTGACGCAGAACCGGCTTTAAAAATAATCTGCATTTTAATTATTTTTCATTTTCAAGATATTAGTTATTCTGTTTTGGAAAAACGAATAATCGCTAATTCTAAACTCCTGTTGTCTAAGCGAACTTACTATTTGAAAATTGTCAACTTTGTGTAACACATTTTGAGTTACTATTTCATATTATTGTAACCTATTTATAGGAAAAAAACAGATGATGCCTATTCTAACAGCTTACGAAATAGTGTAAAAATAGATTAAAGCTGTTGTGGACTAATATTATTTAAATATACCTTATTTCATCCGTGTATAAGTCCAGAAATTTTAGACGAAAAAAGGCTTTTGAAGTGGGGGGATCGACTTAGACACGGAGCCCGTAATTTTTAATTTTTTATCCGATAGTCAAAAATTGCCCTTTTGAAAGAGAGTTGTTTTCTCATCCCGCATTCCATAACACAATGACGTCACTGATTTCCAAACCAGGAGAGAAAAAAGAGGAATGAACTTGTTCTTTTCCTTAACAGCGCTGTAAGTCCTGAGTGATGTGATATTGGTCAGGGCGACTCTCAGAATGAGATTCCCAGAAGGAGTAACAAACACCCTATATGTGGCAATTGAAATGCTCGTTCTTCATAGTACACTTTTTTCATTACTTCGCTTATCTTACTATAACTTTTTCTCCTTGTTTCTACTGATATGGCTGATTAGTTAATAGAAAACAGAAACGTAAATTTTGTATATATTCTTGCATAGTCTTTTGTATATGTGTATTATTAAATATTTAGTACTTCTTTTGTTTTGCTTTTCAGATAATTTTGAATAAATGTATTTTATAAAAATTAAAGGTGCTTTATTATTGAATATTAGTACTTTATTTTCTTTTCCCCAGATGATTTTGAATAAATGTATTTTTTTTTTTTAATTATTTTCTTCATCAAGAAAATGGGGGGAATCGTCTCATACACGGGATTTTAAAAAATTCAAATTTCTTGATTGGGAAAGTGGGGAGGATCGACTTATGCACGGGGTCAACCTATACATGGGTAAATACGGTATGTAAAATTATGTGGCATACTTTTTATGTCGCATTTTTAGGGACACGTTTTTCATACAATTTTCAATGAAGGGAGTGAGAGATACAATAACATAGCTATTAATAGATGGATAAAAGCTGCACAGGAAAATCACAATTCTAACTGAATGAAATTTCAAAAACTTAATCTCAGGTGTATTCAGCAACAATAAATTAATGATAAATTGCGCTAAGCATTAGAATCATCTCCTCAAAATCGCATAAAAACCGTTTAATTTTTTGCGAAATTAAAAATTTGCACATTTTAGTCTCAGAAAATTTCTAAATATGTTTCTGTTGAGTATAAAACATTTCATTCCTGTTTCTGATTTCCCATGCACACGATATTTTTAATTTAAAAAAACAGCCTTACAAATAATCTAGACAAACAAAACAAAAAAAAAAATCGTTATTCTTTTATTTTTACTTCAAGAGTCTGAATCATTTAATAAACTTGTCGAATGTGGCAACCTAGATAAGCTTAAACGTCGCTTTTTTCACTGTGGGGTTACAATTACGAAATGGCGGAAAGGCAAAAATTAGCCATTTTGCGATACGTTTTTTTATCGATATCTCTCTAAAATAATTCGAAATTTGAAAAAATCGCGTCGAGGTGTGTCGGGAACTGTCATGGAAAATTTCTGTACAAAATTGGTAGGTCTATGATCACCCCGTCTGCGAGCTACGCGAGACACATTCCAAACAAATTAACTAACAGTTTTCCACATTGTTTTATAGTAATAAAGAAGCAAAGATACTTTTTATTTTGGCGTAAAATGGGCATAATTCAAACTCATATTTGTAAATTTTCACACACGATTCTAGATAAAGTAATTAAAAAACTTTGTAAAAAACACACGTGTTTTTTACAAAGTTTTTTAATTACTTATCGTTTAACACCAGTTTTTTTGAGTGTTTTTTCAGCGATTCTAGATACTTATGTGAAAGGCTTTGTTGCCAAAGGGAAATGAATGATTTAATGCCAATATTTGGCAACCAATTTATGTTTATTTTTTTCAAGTTTTTATTATTAATAACTTCCTAAAAATAATTCGATTTTTTGAAATTTACCGTTAGCGTAAACAGGTTTACCATCGGAAGTTTTCGAATCTGTGGGCACCTTAGTCGAAACTAAAATCCTATGTAGTTTGAGGACGGGAGATAGGGAAGACCAAGCTTTTAGACAAGCGACAGCGGGGGGGCCTTTACATTTTTTTTAGAATAGGACAAGACACCCAGTTGAGAAAATTTAGAACTGGGTTTTTTTCCAGAATTATTAACTGTAATTACATTACCTAATAAATCATCTCTTAATATCAAGTACAGCCAGTTGTGTAATCAGTTTATACACAGCAACCTTTACAGATATGAATACAAACATTATCCATCTCAGGGGTCGCCGGGTTTTTCAGACGGGGTTTTTGTTTCGAAAAAATTTTAAAAAATTTTTACCAAAATTTTTGTGAATCTAAAATTTAGCATTAAATTTAAATTTTTTTCAAACCCGGATCCCTTTTTTCCAATTGAATTTTTTAAAAATTGTGCAATTTTAAAAATTTAAAAATTTAGGGGTTCAATTTTAAGTTTGTGCCAAAGTCTGTGCTTTTTTAAAGATTGTCAACATCACGATTTTAAAATTCTTTATTCACCACAACCATTCAAATAAATGACACAAAAATGCTTTTTTTTTTTTAGGGGGAAAAAACACGCCCTTTACTATTTTCTTTACTGCTAGGGATTCTGTTTCAACGCTGCAAAAAATTTTTCCCAGGCATCTACCCCTTTAAAATAATTCTTTGCCAATACGGGGCCCATGTACAGTATTTTGCCCACTTTCAAAGCTTCAATTTTTCCCTTAAATTTTTCCATATTGAACCCCTCAAGATTTAAAAAAAGTCCCCGTTTTAAACCCTGTGAGGGTTAAAAGGCGAGCTTTAAATTAAAGCCCCCAAAAAGCCCAAACCCCCGGCCCCCAAAATTGGAAGAACTTTGGCCTTCCCCCTTTTAAAAAATTATTTGAGGGGAAAGTTCACCCATGGGTGGTATAAAAATCCAATTTTCCCCTTGGGGAGCTAGTTTTTATGATGCCGCGGCCAAAGAATGATTGGGGAAATTTTTCCGTGTGAAAAAAAAAGAGAAAATCTTTCTGGGGGTTGTGGGGGGTTTATTCGCGCCTCCCGTATCTGCTATTGTCCGAAATTTGGGAAAAAAATTTTCCCACCGCTCAAAGGCAGGGGAAAGGGAAAGTATTTTTTTGGGCCCGGGGCCGGGCTGTTTGTATGCAAAGCCATTTGGCTGCCAGAGGGTTAAACAGTTGGGGTATCATCATCTGCAGTAATAACTTGAAAATCTGGAAACCACGGCAGTGATGGTAGCCACCATCTTTGACATCGGCACACCTTGAGGAACGAGATAGAAGCACATCAATTCGAGACAAAAAAAACTGGCTTGCGAAAACACTCTTGCTAAAGTCTGTAGACTCATGAAGAAGCATTCGTGAGAAGACAATTATAATTAGGCAACTAAAATTAAGAAATGGCTTCTAAACTGCAAATATGTTTATCTCGTAAGGCTACTAAGGATACTATTTTGACATGTCTGATATTGGCACACCTGAAAACTGCTGTAGGGACTTAAGGAGCCAGAATTTAGCCATGCACTGATGTTCAGTGTAGACGAAAACTAACCCGCAGCCTTCTTTTCCTACTACAACACCCTAACCATCTCGCAAGTGGTGTTATTCAATATTCACAACTAGGATCAGTTGCCAATGTCAGTGAGAGCATTTTTTTATGGTGTAAGGTCATGGAGACATGAATTCATATGAAAGCAGTTGTAGCATGTAGATTCTTACACAGGGAAGCTTTTTTTTTTTAAAGTTTGCTATGGGCTGACATAAATTTCCTTGTGAATTTAATTGTTGTCCTGTGGTTCCTATATTCATGAAGCATACTTATCATGGTGATGGGAAAAAATTAATACTCTCGAAAAATCAAATTGGAATGATGTCCATCAGTAGTTGACAGCCATCTCTAGGGTAGAATGAGCATGTTACAAATAACTTTCTTTGTAGTTTTATTGTATTGTTCAATTTTTTTAAAAAGTAGTGTAACAAGTACAGTTTGATACAGAAATTTTTAGTTTTACAAAAATTCTGGCAGTTGCTTTTAATGTTACTTTCCCATGTCATCACTGTCGTGAGATGTATCACTATGGTGTGACAACCTTTGTCTTCTGATGTGTAATGTTTATGTTATCATATCTCTAGCAAATTTATGATTTTTTTAAATATATCCTCTCAAAGCAAATATTACAGGAGAAAAAATTACTCATAAATAAATTAACACAGATCTGGTGTTAATACATGTAATTTGTTTTAATTACATTTTCTAGAAGTTTTCTTTGTTTTAATTTTTTTTGGAAAAATTCTTTTTATTTTTTGTAACTTTTTCTACTATAGTTTGTTTTTTAGGTTCACCCACTGTCTCAGTGGGTGACAGTGGGGGATTCTGACACGTTGGTGTCCAGAAGTTTAAACTCTGTTCTTTGTCCCAAAATTAAAAAAAAAAAAATTTTAGATTTGTAAAATAACTTCTTTCCTTGTAATTATGCTTTATTAATTTTGTTTCATTTATTTTCTTACAGATTTCCAGTACATTTATAATTCTCCCATGAGAATTTGTAATAGAATTATGTAAGACTTGAAGACTTTAATTAGAATTTGTAAGACTAAATAAAACCGTGTGAGTTAGTTATGAAAATCTTAATTATTAAATATCTCCAACAGTGAGACATCTTCATACATTTTGTAAAAGGAATAAACCCTTATATTGCGTACTCCCAGAGTTTTCTTTAAAATAAAAAGAGACATTTAAAAAATAAATACATGAACAATAAGAAAAATTTCATTTATTGTCCGCTTAATATTCAAACATTAACTTCTTGCACAGGCTCACATTCAAGAAACAACATTGCTAAACCACAGGACAGGAAACTCTATCATATGTCACTGTGTGAAGACAAAATTCCCACAGAAAGAACACTTGTATGCACATCTCGTCACACGTCAGACAGGCAGAGACGTATGTACTACTCGGCTCATCAGAAGCACTTGATGCAATCTTCGTACCCACGGGGAAACCTAGTGTGGAAATGTCGAAGTTTTCTCGGAAAGAAAAATTTGATACACACCTTCGTACCCACACAGGAGAAGACACCTTATGTGTTTGACGTATGTCAAAAAGGCATTCTCTCAGAAACAGTCCTGAATGCACATCTTCGTGACCCACACAGGAGAGACACTTTAGATGTGTGAGCATATGTCAGAAAGGATTTTCCTCGAAAGAAACTTGAATACACATTTCGTACCCACACAGGAGAGACACCTTATGTGTGTGACGTATGTCAAAAAGGATTCTCTCAGAAACAGTCCTTGAATGCACATCTTCGTACCCACACAGGAGAGACACTTATGTGGTTGTGGACATAATGTCAGAAAAGGATTTTCTCGGAAAGAAAACTTTGAAATACACATCATCTGTACCCACACAGGAGAGCACACTTATGTGTGTGACATATGTCAGAAAGGATTTTCTCAGAAGGGAGCACTTGAATAGACATCTTCGTACCCACACAGGAGAGAGAACCTTATGTGTGTGACATATGTCTGAATGATTGTCTCTCGGAAAGTATCCATGAATGCAACATCTTCGTACCCACACGGGAGAGAAACCTATGAGTGGCGATGTGTGTCAGAAAAGATTCTCTCGGAAACATCACTTGAATACACATCTTCTTACCCACACAGGAGAGAAACCTCATTTGTGTGACTTTTCTAGACGAAGGATTCTCTGAGAGAGGAAAATTTAAACAAACATCTTCGTACTCACACAGAGAGAAAAACCACATGTGTGTGACATATGCCAGAGAGGATTCTCTCGGAAAGATGACTTTGAATACACATCTTCATACCCACAACAAGAAGGAAACCTTATGTCTGTGATGTATGTCAGAAGGGGTTCTCTCGGAAGGATGACTTGATGAGACATCTTCGTATCCATACTGGAGAAATGTGAGAAAAGATGTTCCCACAGATCACACTTGAATAGAGTTCGTACCTGCACAGAGAAGAAACCATTGCTTGGCGATGTGTATATCTAAATAAAACATTCCCTCAGACAGAACACTTTGGTGACATCTTCATACACACTTTGAAGAAATATCTTTTATGTTGCATATGTAACAAAAAATTTCTATCAGAAGGGAAATTAAGACGTATCTTCTTACCCTTACCGCATTGAAATGCTATGTGCTTGACATATTTCAGACGGGATAATCTCCAAAGCAACACATCGCCCTATCCACACAGGTGGGGTATATGTCAGAAAGCAATCTCTGAGAAAGGAAGTTTGAATAGACATCTTTGTACCCCCACTGACTGTAAACCTTATGTCTTTGAGAAATGTCAGAAAAGATTCTATGAGAAAGAAAACTTAATTGCACACTTGTAGAAATAATCAAGAAAGATGTGTGTGCTGTGCAGTATGAAAAGAAAAAAAAACTCTTCTGAAGGAAAACAATAGGTTTTGACTTATTAAATGTCATTCGGAGCTTTGAGTGCATGCATTGTGCAAATAAAAGCATATTGATGCTGTTTTTGATTTTATGTAAATTTAGCTGTTTTTAATCTAGTAGTCCTTGTTCATAATTCTTTACATATTTGGTAAAAAAGTCTCGTACTCAATATTTTGTTGTGTATTGTACTGTTTTCACTTTCTAAAAAAATTTTTTGCACAAAAAGAAAGTACCATGCAGCCTTAACAAAGGGATACATAAATAGCATGAAGCAATGTAAAAACCAATAAATTCAGTGACACTGAACTGCAAACTCCCATAAAGAAAGTTATTTTAACGACGTAGATAATTTCCTTTTGAAAAATATAAAATAATAACAGTACACATTCTCAAAACAGTACTCTACTGTAAGCAAAAATTTTGTCTTATATTCCATTTTGACTTTGCGATTAATTAAAAAACACTTGGAAACTGCATAAATCCTTCCCAAATACAAAAAATTATAATTGAACAACAGATTAATTAATGTTTTAGGATGAATAATATTTAGTAGTATGCGAAACCAGGACGTAGGAAGTTTGAGTTTTATTCGAATATTTTTTAAGAGAGTGTGACAGTAATATGTCCTTTATAAGTGTAAGCAAGGCCGTACCCAGGGGGATAGACCAGGGCGTCCCCCCTCCCCCCCCACCCCGAAATTTAAATTTTTGTCAACAAAATAATAAAGATGAGGTCTTTTTGTGAAAAATTCTGTTTTTTTCACCGCTTGGTCCCCCTCCGAAATTTTTGTCTGGGTACGGCACTGAGTGTAAGGTTTAATTTTTAAGGATTGACTCAAATCGTTAATGCTTATCAGTTTTGTTGCAAAGTTTTAAAATGCAATTTTCGGTTACTCAAGGAAAAAAATCTTCAAAAATATAAGAGTCATTTTAACGACGTCCGATAAATTTGTTGAAAACTGTAAATAATAATACGAATAATAATTCCTTTTTAACCCTTTGAGGCGCAACCCTTTCCCAATGCTGAGAAAAGGGCAGCCGTCGCCATCGCTCGACTTAACTACCAGCAAGATGGTGGACGATCGAAACGTTCATCGCGTGCCACAGATCTGTGCGGCACAGCCAGCTGTCGTCAAAAAAAGTGTCTCCAGATCTGTGGCACGTGATGAACGTTTCGATCGTCCACCATCTTGCTGGTAATTAAGTCGAGCGATGGCATCGGCTGCCCTTTCTTCAGCATTGGGCAATCTATCCAGCTGTTCTCGCGTTCTTCCATTTTTCAGCAGATGTCAGTGCTGTTAAAAATAATCGTGACAGTTTTTTTAAGGGAAAGGACGTGCTAAAAAGTAAAGGATTCTTGTGGAGTTATGTCACCCGCAACTATTTTAATAGAAATCCAATCCATTCTTCGTGATGGGCAACAGTCAAAACATCAGAGTTGGGTGTTCCCAGAGCGGGAACACAAAGCGTAAAAGGGTTTATACTTATCAATTTTTTTGCCAAGTTTTAAAAATGTAATTTTCTGTTACTCAAGGGAAGAATCTTTTAAAAAAATAAAAGAGCCATTTTAATGACGCCGGAAATTTTTTTTGAAAACTGTAAATAATAATACCACTAATAATAATTCCTTTTTAAATGTAAGGGTTTTTTTTTATTTTTTCTTAAAAATGCATTTTCCCGGCTAGAACCCTTGGGAAAGTTTCCTTTCCCGTCCGAATGCAAAGGGGGCCCTTTATAAATTTTTTGCCGGGGAAAAAAAAATTAGGGCGAATTGGGGCGTTTTTCGGGTGCGGAAAAGCAATTTCCCCCAAAACCAATGCATTGGGCGGCGTTCTGTTGCGACTTTCCCTTATTTGCGGGCGGTGGGCGGTTTTTTTTGGGAAAACAACGAGCCTTTTTTTTAAGAAAAAACCCGGGTTTTAAAGAGGAAATGGGAAATACTTTGGCCCGGGCAATGTTAAGTCTCCGGGGAAAGTAACTCGCTTTTTAAACCCTTTTTTAAAGCCAGTGTTTCCCCCTCTGGGAAACAAAATTTTTGAAAGTTTTGGACGGGTTCCGTCAAGTTTAAATATTTATAAATGAATGAAATATTTCCATTAATTTATTAGAAATAAGAATGCACATCATCATACCATAGAGTATTTTCACGTGACGTCACTGAAATTTTTTTAGGTCAACTCTGATATTTAGGGACACAAAGCCACGTTTTCAGCCAATGACCATTCTCAAATGAACTAATGTTTGACCAAAAAAAGTTGGTTGCTAAGGTGTGACGTAGGTGAAACAGCTCTATAAACATCATCACTGGACATCAACAAAAACCCTTTAACAGTTTTTAGCTAATTTTATGTAATGATTAATTTAAATTTATCGTTACATCTTAATAACAAATTTTATAAAAATATTCCTGCCTAATTTTTTTTTTTTTTTAAACCAACCTTTAAGTACTTGCCCTGCTTTAATGAAAACATTCGAACCCTTAATCTCAGATAGCACAAACCTGTCCAGAACACGCTTAGAAGACTTCATATAGACAAGCTGACATGTCCATTAAACATCCAGGATTCGTCCAACTCTTGTCCATTTTACGTCAATATGGTACTATAGCACGACCATATGACGTCTTATAGACATGCAAATGGGCGTAATAACGGACGTGTTTGTCTATTTATAGACCTTTTGCGGTCGAATCCTGGACATCAACAAAAACCATTTAATAATTTTTAGTTAATTTTATGTAATGATTAATTTAAATTTATCGTTACATCTTAATAACGGATTTTGTAAAAATATTTGTACCTATTTCTTTTTAACCAAACTTTAAGTACTTGCCCGCTTCAGATTCGAACCCTTAATCATGGACTTCACGGTAGAGTGTGCTAGCCACTATACGCAACGGGACTTGCTCTGATGCGCCGGGACCGATCTACACACTTGGGGGCCCAGGCCACAGATACTTTTGGGGGCCCCTGCACAAAACTTTTCCGCAGAATATTACTTAATTAAATTAAGTTAAAACCAATTATCATTCCTAAGTTAACGATTCGTAAACATTTACAAATCAGTAAAATGTCACGACAGATACCACTTTTATGAATTTTTCGATTTTGAAATGTTTTTATGGGTATTTACAGCCGTCGCACACCTTTGAAAAGATAAAGGGAGGAGCATGCTGAGGTGTCCGAACGAATTTGCGAATATCGAATGTCGAATCGAATGCATAATTTTTAGCATTACAAGTTACATTAAATTAAAAATTCTGAATATTTGTGATGAAATGAAGTAATCAGAATTTTTTCTCTTGACAGATAATTTTAGTAGCTATTATGATTACATAAAAGGAAGTTTTGGGGACCCGCAGCGGCGGATCCAGAAAATAATTCTGGAGGGGGCACAAGACAATTTTTGTCACATTTCCTTGAATTTACAAAATAAGTCAATCTTCTATAGTGTAAGCTTCATTATGGTCTGGGGGGGGCAAGTGACCCTGTGCCTCCCTCTGGATCCGCCAATGGGGCCCAGGGCACGTGCCCCGAATGCCCCGCCGTAAATCAGTCCCTGCTGATGCGTGAAAATGTTGAAGTAAAGTTTTTTAGTTTCGGACTGGGAACTTAGAAAAAAATATGCAGCTATTCCTTTTTGGATGTTGAGTCGATAGAATTTTGGTATAAGAATATGAGTTTCTTTTTACACAATACCGCTTTTATAGGAAATAATAATACACAAAAAGTATTTTAAATTTCAAAGTTCACCCCCCAAAAAACCTCTATAGAATTTAAAATGTTTTTAAACTTTTTGGGGGTAAAAAGTAATATCAATAAAAACATAAAGTATAATAAATTCATGCGTCGTAAGTACACCCTCCAAAAAAAGTATTCAAGCAAGAGAGAATTTTCCTACGTTGGTTTCGTATATTAAAAATTATTTATCATAGAATATGAATTAGGCTATGTATAAATATAACTTTCCATATTTCTATAGAGGTGTGCGTTTTTCAAAAACTCTATTATTATTCGCAAATCTAAAATAGGAAATTTCTCTCTTGCTCGAATACTTTTTTTTTTGGAGGGTGTACAGTATTGGGTAAAATGAAAATCAATAACAAATAAGTAACTTTTCCATATTTTGTCCATTTCAGGACTTATACACACATCCATTTTATGTCGTATCACTGACATAGTGTGGATGATCCGGAATACGACCATAAATTGACTTATTCTGGATATTCTAATTCTAGTTTTGGTCTATTCATGGACATATTCTGGATTTTCCAGATTATGTCCATAAATAGATGTCTATGTATAGACATGTATGTATTATGATGAGTTGGATCGGAAATAGACATAAAATGGACAAGTGTGTTATAGGAGTATACAGCGCGAAGGAAGTTACTAAAGATTGGGAAGAATGAAGTGTACAGCAGTTGGCGTAATCAGGAAATTTTGTTAAAATTTTCTTTAAAAATGCAGTTTTTAGAAAATGTTATGAAAATTTTGTACAATAAATTATTGTTTTTGTCATTTTTCACGACCATGAAGCTCTAAGGAGACTCATCGGGAATGGGCGATCAGGCGGGAAAATGGACCAGGATCCATTTTCACTGGCAGGAGGCGCAGCGCACCGCTTCAATAGGGATTTAGCGTTGTTTTGATTGTGAATGAGCTATATTTTTTAATAAAATAAATTATTTTCATAGAATATGGGTCGAGCGAGTCACTGCTTTGCACCTGGATGTGACAGTGGATATCCAGAAGCCAGAAAAAGAAATGTATCGCTCGGGAAGAAAAATCCAACGTTATTTAAAGCTCCAAACAGCATCAATACAGCATCACCATAATATTTCTTTAATATGGCCCCTTATAAATGTATAACATAAAAAGTAACACCATGTAAATAGAAAACCTTTTGTACATGTTAGTAGTAGTATAATGCTAATATGAACCCTTTAAAATACGGCCCAATAATCAAATTGAAACAGCAGTATAATACTTTGAAGTTGTCCATTTAAAAAAAAATAATAAGAGTTTTATGAATAATATTTTTCTGTTTATTATTTTAATTAGGATGGGGGAGGGGATTTTATAATATATGATATGCACAAATGTTTAGATATTTTTGGCATAAGTCTGCAAAACTTATACAAAAACAAATATTTTCAATTCAAAGTCTGTTTTTTTTTTAAATACAAAATTTTTCAAAATTAAAGAAATATTAGATTTTTTCTGATATGCGAAAGCTTGCAAAACTGATGCAAAAGAGTCAATCACTGAATATGCGTGTATTTATTGAATTAATATTTTTTTTTCCTTTATGCTTTTATATGAAATTTTTTGTAGTACTGAAAAATGATACTGATACTGAAAAGACATTGGTTTTTATGTAATTTTTTGTGATACTCAGGTCCTTATTATCGCACGGGCAAATCGGGACTTTGCCCAGGGCCCCCCAATTTCAAATCTTGTTCTGAAACATCCTTCTTTATATCAAAATTTTATGAAAAATAAAACAAATTTCATAGATGCCCCCCCCCCAAATTCATCAATTCATGGGGGCCCTTGTTGGTTATAATCAGGCTCTGGTGGTGCTGAAAAACAGCGTTAAATGTTTTTCTCTTTCCATATTTGTTTTTGTTTTTTGGTTTAACAAACCAACTTTAAGACTAAAGACAACAACAAATAATAATAATAATAATAAATAAAATATAATGTGGAAGAGCGGGTATATAAGAGGAATTTATAGCCTGAAAGAAGGCAGGGAATATTTTTTAATTTTTAGCGAATTGCTACCAAAAATATTTGTCAAAAATTGATCTACTACATCGTTCGCATGCAGTTTTAAAGAGAATTTATTTAAATTATTAATTAATTTATTAAATTATCAAACTGATGTTACATCGTTGTAACTAAGTAATATAGAAAAAAAATTATTATATATGCATATTAATTATCATATTTATTTATTCAAATGTTAGTGTATAGTTCATGAAATTTCGGAAAGCGCGCGCGCGCGATGTTGTTTTTCGCTACCGTCAATAGATGACGCAATCAATGGTAGCCACAATTTCCTTGGTAATTCTCATACTGCGTAGTTGGTCCAAGTTGGATAACAAGTCGATGTTTCTCCTCCCGAGCTTCATGTTCACGACCTATCAAATAAAAATATATGAAGTACATCAAAATATTGCATTTTTTTTTTTTTTTTAAGTGCTCGTAAGTACGCAGATACCTTAACTTCTTTTTCCAGTGAGGAAATGAAAAAAAAATAAAAAAGCTGTGAATTAAAAGTGCAAATAGTTTGCCTTAAACTGTGATAAATGCGTATTTGAATGAAATAAAAGCATCTAGCTTTAATTGACATTTAGCCGAATTCAAAGCAGACTGAAAAGTGCACTGTCCTTTAAGTGAAATCATATGGACATGCACTCTTGTTCACAGCTTGGAAGAATGAGGTCCTTGGTTGCAAGTGAAAGTAATTGACTTTGATTTGTAATGAACGAATCTCTTTTTAGTGGTAGCTTTGTAACAATTTTCGCATTTATTGTTCAACTGGTTTTTGCAAATTGATTTATATATGAGTGAAAAGTATGTTTTCTTAATATATTTGATTCGCATTCATTGTGACCTGTAAAATATATTCAAAACATACGGAACAGTTATATGTTTATTTCTGATGCCGTTTTACATGAGCTGATGCTATAAAATCTTGGGAAAAATTAAAAATACTGTCATTTTTTTAGCCGACTTTAATTTTACAAACCTTGCATCTTTAATTTAAAAGGGGTAAGTTATGCATTTTCAGTATATTATCGGTTCAGGATGGTAATCATGGATAATTTGTACATACTTAAAATAAATAACTTTGCGTATTACTAATTTATTTCTTTTTAATTCTCGCAATAACTGTTTGTTCTGAAACTAGAACAGCATTATTGGTCCTTTTGGTGATTTTTTGAATTGGGGCGAGAAAATCTTGCCGCCTACCCAAATTTTCCTCGTGAAATGCAAATTATAAACAATGTAGCGCTAGCTGATTTCCGAGATGTTGGACGATCATCCTCACTTGATAACTTTGCTGATGACTTTTTTAAATTGCTTTCAAATATTTTTTAATGTAAAATATTATTTTAAAAGAAGACTTACTGCTTGCATGTATAGATAAAGCTTTCGCTTGATAAAATGTAAATAATTTCTGTGTTTGAGGTGCGCGGAGCTTGCTTAAAAAGCTACGGTGACCGAGTCCACCCCCCACCGTTTCTCTTTTTAGTAAAATAAATCTAATAATGCAAACAAAACTATTCTAAAGATGTAATATCTCACAAGGTTAAAAACGACACAAAACGAAAACAAATTTTAACATCTTCTCAAAAACAAATATGCAAGGAAAAATAAAAAGCTAGTTTAAATCCTAACAAATAAAGGTAAAATTGAACAAGATGGTGGGAGCCCAATAGAAACACGCCTGCAGTCGCTAGAACTTGCCAGTGACCATGCCCCAGCGACTGTTGCCAACCATTTTGTGCGATCAGAAAGCAAAGTAGAAGAATTTTAACACATTAAAATTTCACATAAATTCCACAATCAAAAATCTCTTTAATCTAAAAAAAATGTGAAAGGCCGCTGTCAAGAGCTTGTTCGATTATCTTCTCGTAAAAATTGGGATTTGGATTTCGAGAAACATGTCCACGGATTCGGAAAATTCCAAGGAACCTGATAAGCTGACTTAAATTTCGAAAATCGAATTATTTTAGAAGATATTAATAAAAAACTGAAAAATAAAACATAATGGTTGCCAGATTTAGCTTAAAATCATTCATTCCTTTGCAACAAAGCAATTCCAAGTACGTAGAATCGCGTGAAATTGACTAACATGAAGTATAATTACACGCATTTTATGCCAAATTAAAAAGTATATGAAATAAATAACTCAAAAGTGCATTACACAAAGTGTACAATTTTCAAATAGTAAATTTGCTTAGACAACAGGGGTTTAGAATTAGCAATGATTTGTTTTTCCAAAACAGAATAACTAATTCTAATTCATTTTAAAAGCGCCATCTTGGCATTAGGTATGATTTGGCAAAATGGTATCTTTCCAAGCAGAGTGAATGTAAACCGTGAGCTCAAAAATGTTAGAACCCAATATCTTGAAAATGAAAAATAATTAAAATGCAGATTATTTTAAAGCCAGTTCGGTCCAGCTGGAGTATTTGCTGCCAGTAGAAATATTTGGTGGCGTTAACTGTGCCATTATAGCAGTTATAGTACACTTTGGATATTTGCCAGCGCAGCGAGATGATATAATTCGTGGTGCTTAATATGCCAATCTGCAAAGGATTATGTATATAAAATATGGATAACAGTTTTCCCAGGAATCTTAAATGAGCAGTCATTATAAGTTGTGAGCATCTGTAAATTGCCAAATAATGAAAAGTCGCCATGGGTGGCAAGCTATCCTAGCTGTTCCATAGTTTTTATCAAAGAAAACATGTGAAGTACGGTTTTCTTAGAGCTAATTATTAACTATACATTTACGCTAGTCGCCAAATTATGAAAATTCGCCATAATTGGCTAATACGCAAGGCGTTTCATGGGTTTCACACAATTAAAAATAGTGCGAAGTTTTTATGTTCCAAGCAATCCGCAAGTACCAAGCACTGTGTAGCACGGTAACATTCTATCTGATCCAACCTTTGGATTTTGTTTGTTGAAATTATGTCTTTTTTACGAATAAGCCTTATTAGGGGCTGAATGCTTCATTTAAAAAGGGAGCATTGCTAATCTAGGGGGCCTTGGCCCCTAGTACATTAAAAAAAAGAAAACACAAAATACACCGGTGCATATTAAACCTAAAAAACATCTGAAATTTCAGCAACAGGTTATTTAAAATGAGCAATCAGCAGACTGTTTGTAACCTAAAAAAACTAGAGTGGATTAAGCATCGCAGTTTTACAGCTAATGTAAACTGGGCTCGTTTTCAACTCAAAAAGACATTGATGGATTAAACAAACTGCAAAAACATCAAATATCAATTTAAAATTCATTTTAAAAAAGCACATTTATTTTTTTAAATTAACGACCCAGAAATGTCCCTAACACCTACCGGCTTATAAGGTAAAACCAACATGCTTTCTTTTATTTAGTTTCATATTCATATACTCACACTATATTGCTAACAAAAACACACACTTTCTTTTCACACAATAACATATATTTCATTCTTTTCCATTCCTAATACAAAAAATTTTCTAATTCCATACATCAATTCTACCAACAAACGACGATAAAAACGAAATGCACCCGACTTCAGGGTTCACAGAACATCAAACCATCGATAGCAAGAATGGCGTCATTCATTGCCCAAGGAGTGCGCTGGAATCATCTCAAAAATGAAAACAAACAAAGGATCAAAACATAAACAGCACCAACTTCTAAATACAGTCCCAAATACAAACAAACAGGGCTTATCTCATACCTTGATTAAAATTGCCAAAATTATTGCAATGTTCAAATAATAAAATCAAAATACAGTAGAATTCCTCTTAACTGGGCTCCGCTTTAACCGGTCCTATTTCCTTTAAATAAAAAGTACAAAAAAATTGAAAATTTCGCAACAGCTTTAGTAGCACACACTTTCCCATTTTTGGCACCAATTTTTTCTCCAAACTTGCATCTGTACCGTGTTTTTGAAAAGGATTACCTTCTACATTCTTCATAAACTCCTTGCTCAGTGGTGGCCATATTCTTTGCAGACGGAAAACAATTGATCAAATAATTAAATTAAAAAATATCCATCACTACTATGTTTTTTTCCCCACGTCAACATAAGGACAAGTTCAGATGACTTGATATGGCTTCTAAGGCATTTTTTGATTTTCGGTGAAATTTTAAATTTATTCTTCCTACAAAAACCCTTTAGTAACAGCAATCCAAATGAAAAAAAATATCAAGAATCCAAGTCAACTCAAAATCCTCTAAAACACAATACGAACTACAAATGAAAGTAAATGTCGGCAATTCAAGTCAAAGCAAATTCCATTATCAAAACAACAACACTAGCTAACAAAAATTATGTCATTGATGAATTTACGTCAGTCTTCTAAAGGTGCAGAAGAAAAATTAAAATCATCCTAGATGTCACACCATGCTGTTTTATTTATTAACTCCGATGTAAAAAAACTAATACATAAGTTACTACACAAAAACTTCTACAACCCAATCCTAATTGACTTCTGAATGCTGCAGTCTTTACACATTTAAATGCAGCCATTAAAATATTTCTTCTGATGAACTAAACTACATTCCTTCACGCACTGACTACAAAAAACAGTGTTTCATAATAAACCGAACAAAAACTCTCTAAACATTTCATTATCCTGCACAAAATCATACATAAAACATCTACATTTCCAATACATGGATTTCCCAAACTTTTTCAGTTATTTGAAAACTCCCATTTCAAATTTTCTTTTAAAATACCCTAATATTTTTTTACTACAGCACTAACATCTGCTTTACGAGAAGCCATATCAAACACGGGAACTTGGCTTAAACCACTCGTTCTCGGGGATCACAACCTACTACTAAGAAGTTTGTAAGCGAAACTGACACTCCACCTAGAAAATTCTACTGAACAACGATGCGGCCATCGCTGATTGGCTGATACCTACTAGTTGTGCTACTTTAGCAATACAGAAACCTCATACATCGGTTAGGGTTACAACATTCGGTCAATTTATCACCAAGCTTGCGACATTTTTTGGTGGAGAAATAGGGTTGGCTGTACTAAAGGCTAGCCAAATTTCTGACAATGACCGACATCAACCTCTGTCATATTATGTACACATGGACCAAAGCATTGGGAAAAGTCTTTGTGCTATTCTATGGTCGAACAACAGGCGTCAGCTTCCTCCGTCGAAGTGATACTTTTTTAAAAAAATTTTCGAACTTGCAGTCTTCAGCAGGAAAAAAAAAAAAAAAAAAATCTGAAAAACCTTTCTCTGATGTTATATAAAACTTAAGTAATAAATTAAAATATTGATTATATTGCAAGTACCATCAATTAAAATTATATATAATTTCTTTCTCCGCTTTAACTGGATTTACGTTTAACAGGTTCACCAACCTGGTCCCCATTTAGGCCTGTTAAGAGGAAGTGTACTTATCTCAAATTATTTCATTGTATAAAATATTTCCCAACCGAAGTATTTGTTCCTTGTACCCTTAACCCTTTAACGCACAGTTTTCCTGCTCTGGGAACGCCAAACTCTGACGTTCTGACTGCTGCCAGTCACGAAGAATAGATTTCATTTCTATAAAAATAGTTGTGAGTGACATAGCTCACGAGAGAATTCTTTACTTTTAGCACGTCATTTCCCGTAAAAAAATCGTCACTATTATTTTTTAACAGCACTGACATCTGCTGAAAAATGGAAGAATGCGAGAACAGCTGGATAGATTGCCAAATGCTGAAAAAAGGGCAGCCGTTGCCATTCGCTCTACTTAACTACCACCAAAAGGGCGGACCATCGAAACATTCATCGCATGCGACAGATCTAGAGACCTTTTTGATGCAACTGGCTGTGCCATCCGCACCAGCCAGCTGTCGACAAAAAAGGGTCTCTAGATCTGTGGCACGCGATGAACGTTTCGATCGTCCCCCATCTTGCTGCAGGTAATTAAGTCGAGCGATGGCAACGGCTGCCCTTTTTTCAGCATTGGGAAAGGGTTGTGCCTCAAAGGGTTAACAAACAAACAAAATAATACAAAAATATTAGCCAAAACAAGTGCTATCAAAAGAATGTTAATTCACACAAAATGGTAAATGAACAGACAGTATAAAACTAAACATCCATGTTAAAATTTTAATAAAATAACTTAATAATGAAATTTAATTTAAAATAAAGCCATTAAATTAAAACCAAAAGCACAATCTCGCTGAGGCGAGAAGCTATTTTCTAGAGATAATAATAGTCCGAAGCCATCCAGCTTCAGGGTTACCATACCTTAACTTCCAATCAGCTAAATTGTAAGGTTACGATTAATGCTTCCTTTATCGCACCAAGAAAAAGTTATGAAAATAAAAGTGTGCATGCCAAAAAGGACTATTATTAATGCTGTGCCTTAAAATTATTTATTTCTTGATGTATGATTAGTGAAAAAGAGAATTTATAAATTCCTTGAGCACCCATGTACGTAACATGGTTAAAACCTTATTTGTGGAGGGAGGCACACTTGCGTCACTTCGTTCCTCTTTTCCTTAAATTTTTATAGATTTTCAAAAAGCCAACTACAGTATTTGATACTCCCCGTTAAGATGAACAACATTTTTCTTATCCTAGAAATTTCCCAAAATGTTCTGTTACGACATCTTAGTTCTTGTTCTAATGTGAAGTTCCAAACATATCTTGGGCCTTGGCCAAACTTGAATGTTCTAAGAGCAGGGCTGTTATAAATTTTTTTTTTAAAACAAAAAAAAAAAACCCGATTTTTTTTTTTTTTTTTATAGGGGGCCAAAACCCCCCAAAAACTCGCTAAAGCCCTGCTTTTTTTGTAAAGAGGGATTTAAACCCCCAATAAGGGGTTATTTTGTAAAAAAAGACATAAAAACAACAAACAAAACCTGAAGATTGGATAAATAGAATGTTACTGAGCTACACATTGCTTGGTTTTTTGCATGTTCATTTTGGGACATAAAAAAATTTAAAAATTTAAAACTACAGTAGACTTTTCCCCCCCCCCCCCCCCCCCCCTAAACATGGAAGATATTTTGTTATGTTTAATTCCCTGTTTGGGACGGGGCCTGAGCTAACTCCATCGGAATGCAGACTCCCTTTTAATCGCTGGGAAAAAATTTTTTGCACTCCTCAGAAAAAACAAAATTTAATGTTGCCATTTTTAAAAGTTATTTTAATTAGGAAGGGTAAAAGGGGGGGTTAACATACATCAACTCAGAACAATCCTGATTTTCAAGCTGTCATTTATACTACATAGTACGAAAATCCACTATTGGACAACCATGCGTAATCATGACACACAACAGTGCGACGAATTTTTGCATCTAATTTGGCAATGTTATCTACCATGCCTCACCCCCTATAACATTACTCTGTATCATTTAAGGTTACCGGGAAGAACACCGTAATCCAAATTATCAATTTATATAATCTCATTTGCAGATCTGGCGTACTTCTAGCACCACCGAGTTACTACCATCTCGTCACGCTGTAGCCAATAATATTCCAAGAAGTGTACTAATTAACTGCTAATACCATTAAGGCTATAGGTTAAGCGCCGCCAAATATTTCCTAGGTCGCCAAATAATCACCGAACTTGAATACCAGAAACTCCGCGCTTTTAACATTAATACAGCATTATTAACTCTAATTGATTTCAATTTTCATAGTATATATCAGTATATCTCAGATATTGTGCCAGAAAAACGACAATAATCGACTCAACATATCAACGCATACACTCTGTTGTACTAAGCGAACCTTAACTATTAGAACACTTGACAAACTTTAGTTGTAAACACAATTCTTTGAGTATAGCTTATTTCATCTCTTATTGATAACTTAAGTATTAGAAAAAACCAAGACAGATGCTCTAGTCGTATTACAGCTCTTATCAGAACCTCGATAGATTGTAACTCCATCGATTACATGCTGTTTCGTGGACGAATCACAAGCTACTTTTAGAACTATACCTTATTTACACCGTGGTTAAATAAGCTACGAGAAATCTTTCAGCATCGAATATACAATAGGCTATTTCGAACTACGGTGTGGACACGTAGAATCACAGATCTTATACACGCGGATGACCGCGTAATCTTTCTCAATCATTATATCCGACAGTCACACACAAATGCACTACATTAATCACAAGGCGTGTCTTTCTCATCTCGCACTAAATTCCAATTTAACCCCAACAGTTAGCAGCTCCATTCCGCTATCCACTCACCTAGACGTCAGCGCACCCACAACAGCGAGGAACTGCACATTGTTCTTTTTCCATGAACAGCGCTGTGTGTAGTTGATGTGAGATTGATGAATTCGGTCCACAGCGGACTTCTCACGCCTGAGCATTCCTGACAGGAATTAGCAAACAACACCTCTAATTTAATGTAGCATATTGCAATTTGACTCGTTCTATCATCTCGGACACCTTTTTACATTACCATTGCTGAGACTGTCCATTAACCTATTAAACACTCCTTGCTTTACATAATCCTGATATGGCTGCATAAGATTCATAGTACACCAGAAACTAACCGTAACATAATTTTGATACTCATACGATCCTTGCAATTTGCTTCTTAGGATGTATGATGTATTTCCACTTACATAATTTCAGTACTTTCTACTCGTTATATAGCATTGCAAGTATAAGTACGCTCCGAAAGCAACATGTACTTATCAATACTCACAACAATTATCAGTAGACCCTAAATAATGAATATATATAGTAACCTTTAATTATTCATATCACCCTCAGAATGAGAGAGAGTCCTCAAATGTACAAAATTTTTATAAATTAATTTACTTCACATTCAAGCACCTTGGTTGGGCGATCGCTAACTTAACTACACGAGCTTAAGATTCTTACACCAATTACTCACATTTTCTATCTCGAATAGGGAAATAGTGTTTTGGGGGGACATTAGGGCGTCGACTCAATCGACCTGGGGTCGACTAATATCACTGGGGTAACATTACGCGTTATGATAAAAAATTACCTGTAGGTCATATCACTTATTTCATGTCGCTCATTTTTGAGGACACTGTTTTCTATACTCATTATTCAATGTAAGAGGGAGTGATGAGCATAAGATAACAATCATATAGCCCATATTTACCTAATAGATGGATTATAAAGTCTTGCACACGGAACACATGCCCTCTCAATTATCCTACACACTGAATGAAAAAATTTCATAAAATACTTACACTCTCGCGTCTGTATTCAATGCAGACGATAAAATATCATGATACGATTGCGCATAAGGCATTAGAATTTCCATTCCTCAAAAAAAATCGCTACCAAATAGCCGTTAACATTATATTGCGAACAATTACCCCGAATGCTGCACAAATAAACTCCCCAGAAATTCTTCACATAAAAATATGATTTGTTGCGTATCAAACACCAATATTCATTACCTTGTAACCTATGATTTCAACCATGCTACACGCGATAAAAATAACTCTCTCTCCAAACAACAGCTCTTACAAAACAAGTCAAGACAATAGGCCCCAAACACACACGCACACAAACCAAACAACGTTAGTCTTCTTTATTTTTAACTTCAAGCGTTCTGAATAAGTTAGATAAACTTGTTGTATATGTGGCGATCACTAGATACGCTCTAAACGTCGCTTTTACTTCCGCAACAGTTGGGGTTTACGATTACGAAATGGCTTCGGATAAAGCAAAAAATTCGCACATTTTTGCGATACGTTTTTATATCGGATTATCTCATAAAATAAATAAAAAATATCTCGAAATTTGAAAAAAATTCGCCTTCGAGGATGTGTCTCGGGAACGGAACATGTGAAACTTTACCGTACCAACTAAATATGGTTAGGTCTATGATCCCGACACCGTCTGCAGAGCATACGCGAGCATCATTGTGTCAAAAACAATAGATTCACCTAACTCAGTTCTCACACATTGTTTTTATAATAGAAAGAAGAAAGATACAATATTTATTTGGCGTAAAATGCGTAGATCTCACTCCATGTTTGTAACATCTTCTACGCGATTCTAGACATTGGAAACGCTCTTCGTTGCTCAAAGCGACTAATGACAGTGATTTAATGCCCAAACTGAGCAACCAATTTATGTTTTACTCACTCCTCTCTACCAGTTTTTTATTTTAATATCTTTCTAAACTAATGCGAATTTTTTTTTAGAAAATTTAAGTCAGCTTAGCAGGTTCGCATCGGAATTTTTTTTCGATTCTGATGGGAACCTCTTTAGTCGACAAACTACAATCCCCACAGCTTTAGTCGGAGGAGATAGCCCAACAAGCTTTGACAAGCGACAGCGGCCTTAACATTTTTATTTAGAGAATCGAGGAGAAAACCAGTTGAGGAAACATATAGACACTGGGTTTTTCCAGAATTATTCACTGTAACTTACATTACTATTATCATCTGCTATCGACTTAATATTCCATGTACAACATGTGTACACGTTATAAAAAACAGCAACCTTAGTATGCAGCTTATGATAAACAAAACTATTATCATCTCAGGGGTCTGTCCAGGGCTCTTTTCAGAGCAGGAGTTTATTCTGTTTACTTGATGAATTCTTACAAAATTTACTCCTAAATTTTTGTGAATCTGAACATTCGCATGCGCAATTAGATTTTTGCTCAGCAGGATCTCTGGTTTCAATGAATTTTTTGCCAAAAATTATGCAATTTCTACACACACTTAAATTTAGTATGTTCGCAATTTTTAAGTTATGTGTATTGTCTGTGCATTGTTAAAGATTTGCCATACATCACAGAGTGTAAACATTCTTCTATATTCTCACGCTTCACCAAACACAATAACATGACCCTAAATGCTTTTTTTTATGGGATTTACACCCCCCTTTCTATTTTCATTAACTGCTATGGATTC
>JAWZYV010004192.1:0-10418 GCA_038373885.1 Cheiracanthium punctorium
ATACGCGCACAGTGCATCCTTAGGCAGCATCCACCCTTAACGATGTGCCCAGTACATGACCGATTGCTTGATCCCTAGCAGTTGATCGAAATCAGTACCACCAGCCGATTGATACACAGGGGAACGCTGTGTACCTCCCGTTTACCCGAAGCCGAGGCCAAAGTAATGTGTTGGAGAAGACCCCTCAATTACCAGGATCCCCATTTCCGTGGACACGGGTCTCCACGCACGGCAAACACGTGGGCAGTTTTCCGCCAATAGAAGCTGATGGCACAGAGTGGCCACAGCTACTGAAGGGGGGCCCTCACTTCCTGAGAAGAAACCACACCGAGGGAGAAGTGAAAGGAAACAGCAGAAGCAGAGAGGAGGGTAGAAAGTAGAGGAGCGAAAGATCGCTGGGGCCCCGGGATTGCGACACCCGTGAAAACCTAAAGAAGGTCTTCCCCCTGAGGGGGCTCCCGCTCTGGGAACAGCAAACTCTGACGTTTGGACTGTCGCCATTCACGAAGAATAGATTGGATTTCTATAAAAAGTAATTGCGGGTGACATAGCACCACCAGAATCCTTTACTTTTTAGCCCTCATTTCCCGTCAAAAAAGGGTCACGATTATTTTTAACAGCACTGACATCAGCCGAAAAACGGAAGAATGCGAGAACGTCCGGAAAATTTTGAACAGTATTATTTTGAATAAAATAAGGTTATATTACAAAAAATAAATAAATGAATAAATAAAATAAAAATTTCAAGAAAGGTTGATCAATTTTAAACTAATATTTCTCTGTATCCATCTGCCTCATTTTGTGCTTCCCACTCTTCTTGTTTTTCATCATTCCTTCAGATTTCATATGCTTTTCTTGGTTTCTTGGCTATGGTATTGTTACGAATTTTCGGGGCAACCCGCTGTTCTGGGGCTTAGAATAGTTCAAAATTAGTATTCTACGTTTCAAATAATTAATTTTTGCTTTTTGTTGCATTAAAATCGGTCAACTAGAACCGGAGATACTGTTACGAATTTTCGGGGAAACCGCTGTTCTGGGGCTTAAAATAGTTCAAAATTCGTATTCTACGCTTCAAATAGATCAATTTTGCTTTTTGTTGCATCAGAATCGGTCGACTAGAACCGGAGATACGGAGGTTTCGGTTTCCCATTATTTTTCTATGGCGGATCTAGAAATCTCCAGAAATAGGGGTCCTAGACCGTCGGTAACTCCAGGGACTTATTTTTGGCGCCCAATTTGGCGGTACTTCGCCCAAAGTCGCCAAGCTTGGCGACATTTTGGTCATTGGGCGCAATTTTCCCAATGGGGCTTGTAAAGAAGCTTTTTCCGCATAACATGCATAATAGCCTAATATTTCTCTTCTATGACGTAATCAAAATTCCCAATTTATGTGGAATCCTCGAGAAATAGACTCTTCTAGAAGTTTCTTGTAGCTTCTGCCCTACCTATAAAGTTCAGTCTGAGTTTATCTCCCGTCCAGTGAGTTAGCTGTATTACGCTTTGTATGGACGCTACAGAAACAGTGTTTTGACGGTTTTCGAAGCTGTTTTTAAAGTGCCGTGTGTCAATTCTTGATTGCCGAGTCTTGAGAGACTGTTAGTGTTATCTCTCGTCTATTTTCACTGAATTTTTGCCTGTGAAAGTGTTTTATTTTGTGTTAGAAATACAGTATTTGCGAGAGCTTCTGATCTAAGCGGACTATTTAAAGCACATTTCTGTTGGATTGTGCTTATGAATTTTGTACAGCGGATGGTTCGACGAAGTTCTAGAAGCCATAAAGTTCGTTTTCCATCCTGACAAGTGGACTTTTTACTAGAACTTTCTACACGAATCGGACTTTAGAACGACGAACCCAGGAAACAAGCAGAGTGTTCTGCAACAATACGGAGGTTTTGGTTTCCCCATTGTTTTTCTATGGCAGTTCTAGAAATCTCGAGAAATGGGGGTCCTAGGCCTTCGAAAACTTCACTTTTGGGGACTTATTTTTGACGCCAAATTGGGCGATATTTCGCTGAAAGTCGCCAAGCTTGGCGACATTTTGGTCATTGGGTGTGATTTTCCCTATGGGGGCTTGTAAAGTTGCTTTTGCTGCATTAAAATCACATAATAACCTAACATTTCTCTTCTATGACGTAATCAACATTCCCGTTTTATGTGGAATCTTCGAGAAACAGACTTTTCTGGAAGCTTCTTGTACCTTCTGCTTCGACATACAAGCTTTGCTCTGTGAATGGATAGTGCTGTAGATAGAAGCATTATTTTCGCTTGCTTGACGAAACTGATTTTTAAGTGCTGTGTGTAAAGTCTTCATTGTTGAGTCTTGAGGTAGTGTTATCCCTCGTCTATTTCCACTGAATCTTGCCTGTGGAAGTGTTTCATTTTGTGTTAGAAATACAGTATTTGCGAGAGCTTCTGGTCTAAGCGGACTGTTAAAAGCACATTTCTGTTGGATTGTGCTTGTGAATCTTGTACAGGGGATGGTTCGACGAAGCTCTAGAAGCCATAAAGTTTGTGTTCCAGCCTGACCAGTGGACTTTTTTTACTACAACTTTCTACACCCACTGAACTTCGGAACGACGAACCCAGGAACAGCGGAGTATTCTGCAACTGTATTTTTCTACGTTGACTCATTCATTTCATTTCCTTTTCTCCCCCTACTATTTTCTGTCATTTAATCTGTTGCTTAGTATTCAGCTCGCTCCCTTGTTGTTGATTTTCAGTCGTCTTGTTCTTCTGTTTTCTTATTTATAATCTCCCTCTTCGGGTCATTTTTATAATCCGCTGAAGCCACTACACCAGGCATCCTGCTGAGCATGGGTTGTGTCTTTTACATATATCTATCCATGGATTGGGTTCAGATCAGATCGAGCTGATTTGGAATGATTAACGGAAAAGGGCTCGTGATCCTCAGGGCATGTTATGACAGAGGTTTCTCCAGAGAATTCAGTTGCATAGACACATACCAATAGATGACGCTCTGCTCGTGAGCATGGATAAAATCCTGGTCCCTGAATGGTTCTCCGGTCGTTTCCAATGGGTCTTCATGAATGGCCTCCATGAAACATCCTCTCATCTTTTCGAAACCATGAAAAGAGAGAGATCTTCAATAAGTATAGTGTTCCGGATTAAAAGTTAATTTTTTTTTACTTGTAAAACAATGTAATTTTTTAAATAAAAATCTCGGCTGTTCGAGCCCCGTCAGGGGGAGCCCCCCTAATGTTTTAGTTTCATGATGGCCCTATGAAAACAACATTAATGAACTATGTCATTTTATCGCTCGTCTTTCGCGTATTTTGCCTGGTCACCCTATGTTGAAATTTTTATGAGTGCAACCTATTGATAGAAAAATACATGGGAAGCCTATTCTACAGCTTACGAAATAGTGTAACCATAGATTAAAGCTGTTGCGAACTAATAGTATTTAAATAGATAAAAAATGCATATGAAGCATATTCTACAGGTTACGAAACAGTGTAACAATAGATTAAAGCTGTTGTGAACGAATAGTATTTAAATATATGTAAAAAATACATGTGAAGCCTATTCTACAGCTTACAAAATGATGCAACAATAGATTAAAGCTGTTGTGAACTAATAGTATTTAAATATATGTAAAATTATGTCGCATTTTTGGGACACATTTTCATTTGGGACACAAAGGGTGTTGAGAGATAAAATGACATAGTCATTAATATTGTAAGTTGCTGCCCTGCTGGCCCGGACCGCTGATCTGGGGTTTGGTTTGACAGCAGAACTCTCCAAGAGCCAAAAATGTTTAAAACCAAAAGAGTGAGGGAGGTTTATCCTGTTACAGTGGCAGCTCCTCTATTGGAGCACGTGAGCACGTGAAACCCCAAAGGAAAAAAAAAAAAATAAAAAATAAACACATTAACAAATTAAAGTTAAAAAAATATGTACATTTGTAAATTTTTGTGAATTTAAAACTTGAGATTTTCTCCCCACCCCCACCCCGCTATTATTAAATACGCTTATCATAGTGAACGCACCGTATTGTAGGTTACTACAGCACAAACATCGAAGTAGTATTTCCTCGATCGCACGTGTGATCGAAGAATGCCTTCCTGAACTGTTTTCAGAGAACCGAAGCGGATAGAGTCGCGCGAGAGGTAAGACGCTGCTCCTATCATTCCGTTCGCACATTTTCAGTGTGCTCTCGGACCGTTATTTTTCTCTTTCGAATTCTCCCTTGGTTTGTTATGTTCCATTTGTCAATCCATTCCCCATTTTCTTTATTTTTGTCCTATTTCAAGTCAATATTTTTTACGAACTAGTATAAATAATTAAGATGCCGGTAAAATAAGTGTTTCGGTGCTAAAGCCATTCCATTTTTCAACAATGTCTTTGGAAAGAAAAACTGAATACAGTGACTCAAGCCAGCCCATTTCCTAAAACTTATCCCGATGCCGAAATTTAAGACTAGAGATTATTTTTTTTAAAGTTGCATGCATCGTTTTTCTTTAACTGCCGAAAACGAAACTCTATTTCAGCGTGTAAGTTGCTTCGTATCTGCATATTTAATTTTCGAAATTTGTTTTGGGAACCTCCCTTTAAATAACCCACAAGCCGCCAGTCCTGTAATAATGGTGATTGTTAGAAGGAATTGGCTGTTTCTACTCACGCATGAACCTTTCTTCCCAATTAGGTTTGCACAATTTGGCGAAGTATTCGTAAAAGGTAGAACAAGTCATCTTCTCATCGTCAGGTCCCAACTATCAGGAACGCTTTGGGTGATATCAGGCACTGTTTCTTACTTGGAAACAGCGGGGCTGAATCACTGCTGGCATCAGCTGTAATAAATACTGTAAAGCACTCTTTTCCCTCATTATTGACAGAGAAATATACATTCTTTGTACCCTTAGGAGCGTCTCCTTTTTGCATTCAGAATTTAAGAAAAATGCTGTTTCCTCACCACTGAACACTTTTCTTGGATTTTTCTGTGCTTTAACCCTTTAACGCGCACTGTTCCCGCTCTGGGAACACCCAAATCTGGTTGCCAGTCACGAAGAATAGATTTCATTTCTATAAAAATAGTGGCGGGTGACCTAGCTCCACCAGAATCCTTTACTTTTGAGAAAGTCATTTCCCGTAACAAAAAAGGGTCACGATTATTTCTAACAGCACTGACATCTGCTGAAAAATGGAAGAATGCGAGAACAGCTGCATAGATGGCCCAATGCTGAAAAAAAAGGGCAGCCGTTGCACTCGCTCGACTGAACGATCCGCAAGAGGGCGGACGATCGAAACGGTCATCGCGTGCCACAGATCCAGAAATACCCTTTTTTGACGCAGCTGGCTGTGCCGCACCGCCAACTGTCGTCAAAAAAGGGTCTCTAGATCGGTGGCACGCGATGAACGTTTTGATCGTCCGCCATCTTGCTGGTAGTTAACACTAGATATACCAAGACCAGTCAAAATGACTGGTTTGTGGCTATTTTTTCCCTTTAAAAAAAATCTTCGGTATATCTAGTGTTAAGTCTAGCGATGCAACGGCTGCACTTTTTTCAGGATTGGGAAAGGGTTGCGCCTCAAAGGGTTAAGAAAAGCGTGTTCCCATAAGAATTCTTCCTTTTTGCTGTAATACTTACAGAGACAGGATGATGACTGATTGGGGACTTACCGGTTGCTTTGTAAAGTGAATTAACCCTTTGAGGCGCAACCCTTTCCCAATGCTGAAAAAAGGGCAGCCGTTGCCATCGCTCGACTGAACGACCAGCAAGAGGGCGGACGATCGAAACGTTCATCGCGTACCACAGATCTAGAAACACCCTTTTTTGACGACAGTTGGCGGTGCGGCACAGCAGCTGCGTCAAAAAAGGGTGTTTCTAGATCTGTGGCAGGCGATGAACGTTTCGATCGTCCGCCCTCTTGCGAGTCGTTCAGTCGAGCGATGGCAACGGCTGCCCTTTTTTTTCAGCATTGGGCCATCTATCCAGCTGTTCTCGCATTCTTCCATTTTTCAGCAGATGTCAGAGCTGTTATAAAGAATCGTGACCATTTTTTAACGGGAAATGACGTGCTAAAAAGTAAAGGATTCTCGTGGAGCTGTGTCACCTGCAACTATTTTTATAGAAATCAAATCTATTCTTCGTGACTGGCAACATTCAAAACGTCAGAGTTTGGTGTTCCCAGAGCGTGATCATTGCGCCTTAAAGGGTTAATGCGGGGTGCCCCCGTAATTCCTGACTGCTGTTGCAAGTGGAACACACTCTTCTTCACAATACTCTAAGTGGTTTTAGAACTACTTATCCCTCTTATTATTTTTTTTTCTTCTTTCAACTGTACCTCACCTTTTTTGTGTAGAGGAGTTTGTTGGAGCCATTTTCCTAACTTGAAAATGGAAAACAACCAACTTGATGAAAGCCAACCTAGAAATGGAAAACGTTAGCTTGTCGATATTTAACTTCCATTCATCAGAAAAGGCTAAACCATGGATTTGGCTGGCACTATAATAAATGTACTTTAAAAATTGGAAGAGAATAGATCCGGAAATGCACTCTGCGTTCTTCAAATTGAGAACAATTGCACATGCGAACTGTATAATCAGGCATGGGCGCCGGCAGCATAGGGCAAGGGGGCCAAAGACACCCCCCCCTGGATTTTTGTATGCAGTGTTTTTCCTTGCTTTTTTGCTCTTTCCAACATGGTAACCATATGTTGAAGTAGTCTTTGCCCGCCCTTGAGTATTCTTTGCCCCCCCTGGGAAATATTCTGCCGGCGCCCATGTAATCAGGGCCTGATTATGACCAACAGGGGCCCGGGCATGGATGAATTTGGGGGCCCCCAACCATGGAATCTGTTTTATTTATCATGAAATTTTGATATAAAGAATATTTCAGAACATTTGAAATTGGGGGCCCTTTCGAGCCGAGTGCCCTGGGCAAATTCCCGATTTGTCCATGCTATAATAAGGCCCTGTGTATTAAACAAAACGAGAACCAATGCACACGTGTAAAGTGCGTTCTCAAGACGAGAACAAATCGCAGTTTTGTCTAATTCACAGATATGCAGAATATTGCTTTGGTCCTAAATGTACACTTATTAACATCTCATTATGCCTAGCTAATTAGGTCAAAAATGACACTATCTGAATATTTAAGCTGTTAATAATTGGTTTTTAACATTGGAATTATTGACTTTAACGTGAACCTATTATTGACACCCCCTTGTCAAACATTGGACACCTTCCTTATTTTTTAAAGGGGGGAGCATAATTGTGTTAAAAATTAAAAAGCAATCTTAATAATGTCATGGATCGAATTTATGTGAAAATTCACAATTATTGTCGGTATGTATATTTAGGTATGTATATTGTCGGTATAAATATTGTAGGTATGTCGATCATTGGGTAAATGGACTGTTTTGAAATACTAACTATAGACACCCCTCAATTGAGTTGTTTAACTGAAAATTTACATTTGGGAACTGTAGTCTCATTCAGTAGAAGTAGCAGCCAAGTAGACCCAAAAAATGTAAGCAATGAAACATGAAGTTGCATAGTTATTATAGTCGAAATCGAGACTTACCTCTTAAGCAAAACCTTTAGTTTCTGAGCCGCTGCAAGACACTTGCAGGAGACGACTCTACGTTCCCAGGTGTTTTGTCTGTCCAATTGACTTGATCACGGCGGGAATCTGTAGCTGATAAGTTGAGCTTCGGCTCGGTGCTACGTTTGAATTTTTAAGCATGCCCAAACGTTTGTTTTTCAACTTTGAAGGAACAGCTGTCAATAATTAGGGTAGTGTCAACAGTGGGTGACTTTACCCTATACTATCTCTGAGTGTAACTAGAATTACTTTTCAAAAAAGATGACCTCGCAACACTTTACAAAAAATATTGAATATAACAAATTATCGGTGTTCCAATAAAAATCAGGAGTCTATGTATTAATCATCGATGTCAAAACACCGAAATTATTGATCTTAAAATATCGGTCTATCGATACCCACGTATGAATTGTGTTCACTTTCACTAACGGGCCACGACTGACTCAGAATGCAGGACATTCTTACGTTTTTTGGTACGTAATGCAGTTTGTTCGACAAGACGTAAAAAAAAAAGGACTGCCCTGCGAAATGCAGGACATCTGGTCACTTTGACTTCTTGAACAATTTGCAACCATTTTTCATAATATTACGGACCACTGGGGGAGGGGGCAGCTGCCCACAGTTTAAGAACCTCTGTCTTAGTACATAAAAAAAGAGTTTCTGAAAAGTTTGTTTAGCGTAAAATGAGCTTTTAGAGTAAAATAAAAAGTAGGAAACGCCTGAAATCAAATGTAAAAGTAAGGGGACGGCGTCCGTACGCAACACCGATTAAAAATAAAGTATGAATGTCTAACAGCATTATGAAATTTTTAACACCTGTGTGCTTCGTCTCGCCTCTTGTCCAAGCAAAATAATCACTCTACCTAGGATTTTTGCTTGCCAATATTCATTACTCATTGCGTGCAAAATTTCTCGCCTGCATTTTGAATGGAACTTTTTGATCTTTTGTTGAGCAATATTTTAATATTCCCAGGCTTTTAATTTAATAAAAATAAACAACTTACAAGTTATTTCTGTATCATTTATTCAATTTCATTTCATGCGAAGTCATTCTGCCGTAAATTGCACATTTTTTTCGATGTCCTGAAATACCCAATTTTGAAGCTTATCAGTCAAAAAGTCTTGGCATTCAACTAAAGACCTCGACCTCTACACTCACTAGAGGCGCTAACTTGGTCTTTATCCGCATGTCGAGGTTTTGGCTCTCATTGACGAATGCAATGACGCAGCGGCTTATTTAAGGGGGCGGGGGATTGAGGGGGCCAGGGCCTTCTCCGAAAATGTAAAGCAGTTACTAAAAAACAGCTCTTTTATAGCATTTTCACTCTAGTAACAATGAAGATTTAAAATACCGGATCCCCCTTCCCGTCCTCCTGAAATGAAAACGAATATTCGCTACTGCAATGACATCCGGATTCTTCCTGTAAGAGAATTTTCCAACTTTGCCTCAGCAAAGTCGTCCAAACCTCTTTCCACATCTTTCAAAATCTCCGTCTGTTTTTGCTCTTCTACGTTCCGTTCTTAGAGCTTATTCATTTTATACGCAATGAGCTTGTAGTTGTATGCCCCATACAACTCTTTTCTTCAAATCTTGACTGCCTATAATTCTAGATTTTCTGAACTGCTGAATTCACATCTTTTTCAAGTTGGGCCGTAAAACCTTTGATCTTGGCAAAGTTTAAACAGCCATAAACTAAAGCGCAGATCTAAGTGACCCGCCTGGCAACCACGGGCTGTGGAGGAGTGCTAGTTTACTGATGGACTGCTGGAACATTGCTGCAGCGAAACTCAAGTTTGCACACGCTCCTTCCATTCTTATCAGTCTAGACTTCACCCATATCGTTGCAGTCTAGAAAAACATTAGAAATGTAAGCAAACGTACTTTTGCGTGCTGCAGAGTGTGCATATTGGGGTGCTAAAATAAGTTGATTTTGCATGTTTAGGATGTGATTTGTTATCCACGTAAGTGCCCGCAGAAAATTTTGTACTGCGTGCTGAATGCGAAATTCCTTTCTATAGTAATCATTGCTTTGCGCCGTTCGAATTGAAGCTTAAGTCCTGTCAAGGCCATACTAGGGGCGGCTCAGGGAGCCAGCACCTCCCCCCCCCCCCAAGAAATTTCGTTTTTCGTTAAAGAAATTAATCTTTTAGTGAAAAATTCTGCCTTTTTTTACCTTTCAGACCCTCCTCGAAAGTTTTTTTTTCTGGAAGGGGGGGGGGGCGGTCGTTCCAGAGCACAAGTAACCATCTCTCTAAGCCCAAGCAATTTAATTAAGGTTGAATTCATGTTTATTGATATCAAGTTTAAGCCATCTTTTCTGAAATATGAAAAGGACAGTAACCCTCCTCGCCCCCATTTTCAAATCGAATGTCCAATCCCAAGTCGAATCCAATGTTCTTGCGCCTTTTTTAAAATAGAAATTTAGAATAGGTCGTACGAGCATAAATCGGTGTCTATATATATTTTTGAGATTTGGCAGTAGTAGCACGGCTCTAAGGCAAATAAAATAGGTGTCTAAAACATATAGGTCGTAAACTGAAGCATCTCATTTTTTTAATAGTTGTAAATTTCTTTAAATTCTTATAAGTTAATAAATTAAGCAATCTAACTGAAAAACGTTATTGATAAACGGTACTGATTCTGTGAAACAAATCTTTAAAAATGGATTGATTTGCGGATATTTTACGAATAGTGTCCATCTTAGCCGTTAGTTGTAGAAATGACTGACGCGTTAGAACCATTCTCACTAGCTGTATTCAATGCTGATCTTACCCATGTCCGATGATTCATTTTTTTTAAACTTGCGAGTGCAAAAATTCGCAACCATTTGAAGTTCCGAAGGCTGAAATCTG
>JAWZYV010004193.1:0-12302 GCA_038373885.1 Cheiracanthium punctorium
TCCTTAAAAATAAAAATTACTGGGCAGCGGATTTTTAACCCCCCAGAATACGTGAATAGAAGAATTTCAGTGGAATCCTATCGTGGGAAAGGGGCGCAGCTTTTTTCTACAGAGATGTACCTTAACCTTTCTCAGAAACTTGATTATGAGGAAAAGCACGATACCGATTGGGTAAACTTTTGAGAAAAAGCTTTAAGCGTTTTAAAAAACGTAATTTTTGATTAGCTGGCGTCCAAAGTTCGTTTTAAAAAAATAAATAAAATAAAAAGTCGCATTTCATCCAGATTTTATTTATGCATTCACAACGCAAACTTTCTGGAAAAGGGGACAAAAATCTAAAGTGTTGTTTTTACTACGTCAAATTTAGGCAGCTGGGCACGTGAAAGAAGTCGTTTACATTGGCTAATTAGCTAAAACAAGAATGGCTAATACAAAAAGAGGAACCCACATCCTTGCGACAAAGCTGCGCGACACTCTGTAAGGCCTGGACTCCACATTACCGGAAAGCGGAATTTTCTCGCAGAAAAGAATTTCTGTCGGGATTATTTTCTGTCGGCACTTGACTCCACTCTAGCATACGCCTTAGCATATACTACGATGCAGGCGCCATCCATGTTTTGATTTTAAATCGTTTATTGCTAGGTAGGTACATTTGATGATTGAAACAGCGCAGAAAAAATACATGAATACAGAGTAATTTCTCGCTAAAATAAGCATTCACTTTATGAATAGGACGACTTTGATTAGAACACATGAAATTAAAAAACGTAAACATAGTTTATGAGTTTAAAACATTTCCTAGTAAGAGAAAAATATGGAATTTTCACAGCATTAAAATTGAATGAAGATCCCCGAAATGTAGATGAAGAGTAAGTACTATTTTAAATACAAAACCGTTGGTTTTAAGAAAATATCCCTTTTTCTCATTTATCTTTTTTATTGAATACAAATTTATAACACAATAAGAATTATCTCTGAGATACAAGTACTTCAGCATCGAAATGTGACGCCCATCTTGTTTTTGGATGACAGCTCTGGATCTAGGCGAATTCTCATTGGCTGGCACATGGCAGAAAACGCGGGCAGAAACAGAAAAGTTCAACATTTTCAACTCCGTTTTCCGCCCTTGATTCCAGGGTTGCCAGATGTGGCTAATTTTAGCCATTTTGGCTAATTTTAGAAGCTGCTGGCTAAAAAGAAAAAGTTTTGTTTAGCCACTCGTTTTTTGGCTAATTATGGCTAAATTCTGAGGCTGCTGGCTAAAAAGAAAAACAAAATTTTAGCCACTTGTTTTTTGGCTAATTATAGCTGGATTCTGTGATTGTTGGCGAATATATGCTCTTCATAAAAATGCATCATTTAATAAATGTTAATAACTTCTGAGAATGTAAAAATGTAATTTGTCATTCAGTTAATTACGAGAGTAAATTTAGCACGCACAAGAATAATTATTTCGATTTTCTTCCGGGGGGGGTGAAGTTCTCTCAAACGCTGTAAAGTGCTTCCTAATCAATGCATTCAATTCGATTTATAATTCCGCTCTTGCATAAGGAAAGTGTCTCCTAATCGATGCATTCTACCTGATTTATCATTCTGGTCTCATGCGTTGAAAGTATACTGTATAGTGCATATTGTCTTGGGGCCTTGTGCATGGTCCTTGCTTGTTTCTAGCGCTAAAAATTTTCTAAGTAATAACTCTTTATTTTTGCGATCTAATCTAGTAATCTTTATTATTATTGTTATTAATTTAACCACAAAAATGCGCTTGTGAAGAACATCTATGCTACATTCTAAACTTTTTAAAAGTTTTCTCGAAAATTCGAAAGATGGCGCTGTAATCAAAGTGGCTATTTTTGGCTAATTTTAAGAAGCCGTTTGGCTATTTTCAGGAATTTTGATCTGGCAACCCTGCTTGATTCTGCTTGACAGAAACTGAAAAACCGGAAGTTCGTCAATTTTCAGTTTCTGTTTTCTGATTCTGTCGTGTTTTCTGGTATTGTGGAGTCCAGGCCTAAGGGACGTACTCGTACACATTGCGAGACGAAGTCGCATGATATCGTATTAGGGACTGACGCAGTACTTGTTCTACTGTACACACTGCAAATTCCCAGCACACATTGGGAACACATTTGGAACACATTTATTGGAAAAAAGTGTTCCAGTTACCTAAAAGTGTTCTGAAATGCGTTCCGAATGTGATTCTTTATAAAGGAAGTGTTCCGAAAGTGTTCTGAAAATGTTCTGAAAGTGTTATGCTTAGGATATTTGTTAATCTAAACTTAGGAACACATTTGAGAACAGATTGGGAACACCTTAAGAATAGATTGGGAACACATATTAGGAGCACATTTGAGTACAGATTGGGAACACTGGTGAAATCATTGCTTTCTTTGTTACAACGATATTGCTATGAGCGAGTAGCCTGAACGGTATAGCATTGGCCTCGAGATCGGGAGGTCCGGGGTTCGAATCCCGCTGCCGGTAAGTGAGAAAAAATAAAATCCAAGTCCACAAATTAATTCTAAAATTCAATAACAAATGACAGCACTAAATTATAGGATTTAACTAAAATTCAATAATTCATTAAAATCAGTTCCAAACTCTAAAAAATTCTAAGTCCAATTCCAAAACTAAAAAGTAGTTCCTAAACATAACACCAGATTGCAGCACTAAAAAAGCAATAACAAATGGCAGCATTAAAATTAATTAATTAATAATTAAATAAAATAACTAAAATGTCCCAATCGAAACATAGCAGACTCCAAAATCCAGAAAAAATACAACTCAACCATCCAGGATGGAAACAACTTAACTCCCCCCCTTACGCCAATTGCGGCCGCGCCCCTTGATGACGTCACTTCCGCCGCACCTGCTCTTACTTTTTAGAAAGTGTTCTCAAATCTAATCCTAAAAGCATTCCTTAAAGTGTGCTAAAAAGGATGACAAAATAAGTGTTCCAAAAAGTGCTCTGAAATGGGTTCCAAAAAGTGTTCTACAATGTGTTCCCAAAAAGTGTTCTCAAAAAGGGGACAAAATAAGTGTTCCGAAGTGTGTTCCAAAAAGTGTTCTGAAATGAGTTCCAAAAAGTGCTCTGAAATGTGCTTTTAAATGTGTTCTCAAAAAGGGGACAAAATAAGTGTTCCAAAAAGTGTTCTAAAATGTGTTCAAAGATTTGCAGTGCACCACCTTAGAAAAAAGTCGCCAGAGTACGTACCGTATAAAACTCTAAGACGCCTTTGAATCCAAGAGCCCCATTTCTGAACTTCAAAAGTCGGGCTAATGTCTTGTATTTCATTTCTGAGACGCATATCCTGCGAATTCAATGAGGCAACTCAGAATTTGACAGTACAAAAATGGGTTTTATTTTTTCGGTTCAAAGTAAAACATTTTTATCTGCTGTGGTGCGGCGGAAAATGTTTCTGAAAGTAAGCGCGATATGCCAACTTTAGTTTCAGTAATTTATTGGATTAAGTTTTAGGGTATGCAACTGTACAAAACTTCTTCAAGCACAACCAGACAGTAACGTGCTTTGTAACCCTTTGAGGCGCAAACCTTTCCCAATGCTGAAAAAAGGGCAGCCCGTTTTGCCGATCGCTCGACTTAACTACCAGCAAGATGGCGGACGATCGAAACGTTCATGCGCGTGTCACAGATCTAGAGACCCTTTTTTGACGCAGCTGGCTGTGCGCGCAGCAGCACTGGGCAATCTATCCAGCTGTTCTCGCGTTCTTCCATTTTTCAGCAGATGTCAGTGCTGTTAAAAAGAATCGTGACCATTTTTTGACGGGAAATGACGTGCAAAAAAGTAAAGGATTCTGGTGGAGATATGTCACCCGCAACTATTTTTATAGAAATCCTATCTATTCTTCGTGACTGGCACCAGTCAAAACGTCAGAGTTTGGTGTTCCCAGAGCGGGATAACAGTCCTCTCGGTACAGAAGCTTTCACGAATGCTGTATTTCTCATACAAAATAAAAACACTTCCACAGGCAAAAATTCAGTGAAAATATACGAGGGATTTCGTAAACAGTCCTTCAAGACACAGCAATGAAGAATTTACACACAGCACTTCTTCAAAAAGGCAAGCGAAAATAACGCTACTATAGCACAATACAATTCACAGAGCAAAGCAGCGTACTACTCATCGGAAGCTCGATCCACACTGAACTGGGGGTCTGTCATGCCGGTATTTATAGGTGACGCAGAAGATACAAAGAGCTTCTAGAACAGTGGTTCCCAACCGGGGGAGCGCGACCCTCTAGTGGGTCGCCATGTCTTTTTTCGGGGGTCGCCGCAGACCGCTTTTGTAGGAAATGAATAGTAAACTATTTTCACGTTTCTTTGCCATGAGACACCATTTCTCCCTTTTTCTTTGGAAAAAAAAAATCCTCATTCTCGTCTGGGCTTTTGTATCAAAGCTACAAAAACTGACGTCGGTGAATCTAGGAGTGTTAACTAATGCTTGAGAACCCATGCATTAAGACAGATGAATCGGAAATAGGAATTGTAATTAATTTAAAGGAGGTAATTAGTAGCCCCCTTGAATCTGAAATTCAAAGATATTTCCCAGAGTTCGTTGAACAAGAGGTTGCACTCGTGCGAAATCCATTTCACGCATCTTTAGATGTCGCCGATCTTCCTGATGAAGTGCAGGGTGAATTTTTGAATTTGCAAAATGACTCCTCCGCAAGTGATTTATACCAAGAAAAACCATTAACTCAATTTTGGTGTGCTATGCTTTGCTCATATCCGATAACTTCTAAGCTTTCATGTCAAATGTTAACAGCCATTTGCATACACTTACCTGCGTGAGGTTGCATTTTCAACTCTTTTGCAGATTAAGACAAAAGCCAGTAATAAATTAGATGTCTAAGATGACATGCGGTTGGCTTTGACCAATATTCAGCCAAGAATAGCCGAACTTGTCAAATTCAACCTCAATCATCCTATTAATAATCAGTACGTATTAAAAAGATATCAATTTTAAATCTCAAGATATATTTTTTCATTATTAATTTTTTTTATTGGTCAAACATGGCGGATTGGGGGGGGAGGGTCGCGAAAGTTTTGAAAAATCTAAAAGGGGTCGCGATTAAAAAAAGGTTGGGAACCACTGTTCTAGAAGAATGCATCTCTCGAAGACTCCACATAAAGCGGGAATTTTGATTACGTCATAGAAGAGAAATATTAGGCTATTATGCATGTTAATGCAGAAAAACTGACTTTATAAGCCATTGGGAAAATCGCGCCAAATGACCAAAATGTCGCCAAGCTTGGCAAATTTCGGCGAAATATCGCCAAATTTGGCGCTAAAAATGAGGTTACCGAAGGCCTAAGACCAATATTTCTCGCGATTTCTAGAAATTTGCTATACAAGCCAATAGGAAAACCCAAAACTCAGTATCTCGCGTTCTAGAGGACCGATTTTGATCCAACAAAAATCAAAATTTAACTATCTGACTCGTAGAATACGAATTTTTAGCTATTTTAAACCCCAGAACAGCGGGTTGGCCCGAAAATTCGTAACACATTCCACAAGTGTGAATGACAAGTATTGCAGTTTTGGGGGCCACTCAGCCTTTTATTTACTGTAAGCCCGGGCCTTATGGGCCTATTCAGTAGTCAGGGCCTGGATGTTTGTAGTACAACCCTGCAGACTGTCGCCAGTCCTGTGTTCCGCGGATTTGTTGCTAGGGGGTGTACGAAAAAACAAATATTGCAACAGACCAGAACCACTAATACCAGAGCATGTAAAAAACGCCGTACGACTTGTACAGTCTTGTTTCGCGACAGGTGTCGTCGTGTAGTGTTTGCAAGGCTTTAGTGAGCGTTGCGACAAGCCAATATGACGCTGAATTATCGAGAAAAGTCCTCTGAATTACACACAGACAGGTTACATAATGCAAAACGGAACAGTTTATTGACTTTATGTGTCACGTCTACGAAATTCCGCTCGCATAATCGTATCGTGGTCCATAACTGAAAAAGAAACCGTTTTTCGGTGGGAGATTAGCATCTGTCGCGCTGCTGCCCGTTATCAGCCACTTAAAGAGGTGTTCGAAGGAACGAAATCTCCTTCACGGACTTTATACACAAAGGAAAATAAACTAAATGCGCCAGGGACTCTATAAAATTCAGGATGATTCTTCATGAGCTGCACTACACACCGTTAATAAACGGAACAACTATGCCCTTTATGAAACTCTCTGAAAAAATATTCTTCAAAATGGATTTGCACCAAAAAAAAAAATTTTTGGACGAGTGACACATCCTGCTACGATTTTCGATTTTGAAGAATATTTTCTGAACGTTTCGCAACTGATGCAGGTTTATACTTTCTCGCTGTAGTACAGCTTGTAAAGAGTCATTCCAAAACGTTTTGAAGTGCATGGCATAAATACGAACATTACGAACGTAATGCGAACAAATACGAACACAATAAATGCGACTTTTGGTACATAAATTCGTTTTTTCAAAATAGGAACTGTTAACACAGCTCTGTACAATACGGCAATCAAATTTTGTACCCCCCACTTAAAAAAATATTGCGTGAGGTGGGGTAAGAGCATAAATTGGGTAAAAGCATACGCGGGCTCTGAATCGTTTGTTATTTATGCATTACAACGATGGGATTTGCACCAAAAGCTTCCTTTTTTTAAATCACACTTTATGCATATTACACACTACTGGCCGAAAGTATTGCAACTTTCAGAAATCTAACCCTTTTCAAGATTAAGCCCCCTCTTTCCCATCAAAATTTAAAATGAATATAATTGACATTTTTTAATGCCAACATGTTGAATTAGTTACTTCAAAGACAAGATAGCATTAAGTTAAAGAACAAAAATAATTATTTAATTTATTGAAGAAATAGCACAAAAAAATATAGGTTATTATAGAAATCATACTCCATTTTGGCTCGCCGGCATAAAATTAAATAAAGAATTCATTTCAAGTTATTCTGCAAAGAGAGGATAATAAATAAACTAATTGAACTAAAGATCCTTTATGCAATTGAACTAAAGATCCTTTATTATGTTGCTGAGCAGCCTTGACTTTGATCACAACAGCCGCTGTTTTAGATATGGAATCCATAACACTACTTTCGATGTTTCATGGTGCTAACTTAAATTATGGGTTCCTGGAGCTCTCATTTTATTTTTACTTCCTTGTACGTAGTATAAGGAAGTAATGTGATCCCGAAAAATTTTGGGGGCCAAATTTCGACTAAAAAACCGATTTTGACTACCTCTAAATTTAATTTTAAGAATTTTTTCGATGCATCTCATCGTAGGCTAGCATGCACGATCATATAAACGCGTCTGCAACTCATTTTGACCAGCGGCCGGTCTATTGTGGTCAGTTTTTCCATGCCGTCTGTACGTACGTACGTACGTATGTACGTACGTACGTATGTACGTACGTATGTATGTAACTCGCATATCTCAAAAACTATTGGTCGTAGAATGTTGAGATTTGATATTTAGGATTGTTCTATGATCTAGTTGTGCACCTCCCCTTTTGGTTGCAATCGAATGTATAGTTTATGTACAGGACCGCCCAAAAGATTCGAAATACATTACGCTCTATGGGCCGAAATTCATTAAACTCGCCTAACTCAAAAACTATTAGGCGTAGAATTTCGAAACTTCATATTTTGGATAGTTGTAACATCTAGTTGTGCACTTCCCCTTTTGGTTCCATTCGACTGGATAGTTTATCTATAGGACCGCCCAAAACATTCGAAATACATTACGCTCAATGGGCCGAAATTCATTAAACTCGCATATCTCAAAAACTATTAGGCGTAGAATGTTGAAACTTTATATTTAGGATTGTTGTAACATCTAGTTGTTCACTTCCCCTTTCGGTTCCATTCGACTGGATAGTTTATCTACAGAACCGCCTAAAAGATTCGAAATACATTACGCTCTATGGGCGGAAATTCATCAAAGCGTTTTTTAGAGGTATTGGGCTATTTCAAACGACTCAGAAGTGATATATGCTGAAAAGAGTTAGAAAATGAATTTCTCCATTAAAAAAGGTGTCTTTTTCATTTACAGTTCTGCTACAGGAACACTCAAAAGATTTCCAATACATTACGGTCAATGGCAATTTTAGGGGCATTCATCCATTTCAAGCACAATACCGTCTTACCACATAAGTTAGGTAATGGTCCGACCACGGTCACGTGCCTCCCTCAAGAACTGTGCCAAAAGTCGCCAAGCTTGGCGACTTTTAGTGACGTGTGTGTATATTTAACTCTCAAACCTCAAAAACTATTATGAAATTTTATATATAAGATTGATGTAACATCTAGTTGTGCATCTCGATTTTTGGTTCCAATCTACTGGAGAGTTTATTTACAGGACCACCGAAAAGAATTTCAGTACTTTAATGTCTATGGACATCTTCAATATAATACAATTGCAGACAGTGATTGTTTGGTACATGCCCAAAATCTCGCCGACTGTCCTGGACTTTGGCGAGTTTTGCCGAAATGTCGCCAAATTTGGCGATAGTCAGTCATTTCGTCCATGCCCAAAGTATCGCCATTTGTCATCGTTCTTGGCGAGTTTTGGCGAAATATCGCCAAATTTGGCGATAATCTGTCATTGTTGGTCCATGCTTAATATCTCGCCAAATGTCGTCGACATTGACGAGTTTCGCCGAAATATCGCCAAATTTGGCGCCAAAAATTATTTCGTATTTTGTATAACTCTAAAACTTTAACCCGTAGAATTTTGAACTTTTGTATTTAGAACTATATTATAATATCTAACTGTTTTCAATATCTTTTTTGACAGCAATCCACTAACAATTTATTTATAGGGTGAGCCAAATGACTTTAAATACATTAAGGTGTATGGATGCATTCAATTCATTGAAAGTCTGTGGTCAATGACTACTGTGGCTATCCCCAAAATCTCGCAAACTATCTCAAGTTTGTCGGCTTTTGCAGAAATATCGCCAAATAAAGTGTCAGAAGGAAATCTTTCAAATTGAACTCAGCTTGGCGATATCGAAATATTTGGCTAGAAATCGCTAAACCTTACTATTATTGATATTTTATCTCTTTCAAACAAATAAGTTTAGAGGCAGTGCGTAGAAAACATTTTTATTTAATAGACGTGCAAGGAAGTCATGTGTTGGACACATCAGATTTTTTTGGGTGATTTTCAGATGTATTCTTTCTAATTATACTACATAAATTCTCAAAAGTATTTAAATCTGTCAAATTTCCCGTCCATATTTTCTGGGCTTATTCTTGAAACGATGGTTAGATTTCTAAAACTTGCAATACTTTTGGCCAGTAGTGTAATATATCATATACTTCCATGGACTGATTTCGCTTTGTGACATAGTATATTTTTTTTAAGATCGTGTCATAATATACTACGAGCAAGAACTTGCGAGGTTGTTTTAAAAACATTTATTATAATATCTGGAGCGACTCCCCTCGACTTTCAGAACACTTTATATTTACCTAGCATTTAAACAGATTTCATGCAACTGAATCGGTTCAGGAGATAGTGCACTTAAAATGATTTGAATGTATATAGACCGCAATGTATAAGAATACTTTTTTGTAGCCCTGTAAAAAACTGTAGGGCGTACATTCGATAAAATTTATGCACTATGTATGACCTATTATATACATACTCAATTTGAGCTCAATATAGAATGCATCCTAGAGACACTAGCACACTTTGAAGAATTTTCGTCCATTGGTTATATGTAAAAGAACACTCAGTTGTTGCCGCGTCAAAAAACTTATACAGAAAAATGTATACATGTTGTGTGACGGTGACCTTTAATATGCATAATTTATGATCCTAAGGTACGGTGCAAACCATAATAAATTAAGGTTTGCACCGGGTGACTAACTGTAGTTGCAGCACTGTCAATTTCCCGATATTTCCGAGGCAGCCTCAAAGATGACATATGTCAAAAAGTCGCCAAAGTTGGCCACTTTTGGAGATTTATCGCCAAGTTTGATGCCAAAAACAAGTTCCCAAAATTGAACCCAGCTTGGCGATATCAGTTATATTTGGCGAGAATTTGGCTAACCCTACTAATTTAGAACGGGAATAATTTTTCGTTACGGTGAAATAATTCGGTTTTCTTTCTTTTAATGACTATGTCATTTTATCTCTCAACACCCTTTATTGAAAAATGTGTCCCAAAAATGCGACATAATAAAGCGACATAATTTTACTTGTATTTAAATACTATTAGTTCACAACAGCTACAATCTATTGTTACACTATTTCGTAAGCTGTAGAATATGCTTCACATGTATTTTTTACATATATTTAAATACTATTAGTTTACAACAGCTTTAATCTATTGTTACAATATTTCGTACGCTGTAGAATATGCATCCCATGTATTTTTCTATAAATAGGTTACACTCATGGGCGTCGGCAGCATAGGGCAAGGGGGGGGGCAATGGCTCCCCCCCCTGGATTTTTGTACGCAGTGTTTTCCCTTACTTTTTTGCTCTTTCCAACATGGTAACCATACGTTAAATTAGTCTTTGCCCCCCCCTGGGAAATATTCTGCCGGCGCCCATGGTTACACTCATAAAAATTTCAACATAGGGTTGCCAGGCGAAATACGCGAAAAATGAGCGATAAAATGATATAGTCAATTAATATCGTTTTAATATGGCAATAATGAAACTAAAAAATTAGGGGGGTTCAGGGGGGGGGGTCTCCCCCTGCCGAGGCTTTCTGTTTATTTTTTTTTAACTATACTTGTTTATTGCCAACTTTAAAATTAAAAAATTATTTAATAAAAAGAATTATAGCTTCCGCATTCTTTTTTTTTTTTAACTACTGATTACTGGCTCACCAGTATTCGTAACGAGAATAGTTCCCGTTATTTCCCTTATCGTTACCAGCGCGCACACTTTTCCTTCTAATCTGGCAGCAAGCACACTGGCTCAGATAAACGAAAAGAGAGAGAGATATCAAACCGTCGGTTGGTTGCTCGTGTGACAGAAACAGCTGCGGTTTTCAAGATTGACGCAAGAACGTTTCGAACATTTTTTTATCAGTTCGCCGTGTCAGTGCCAACCTAAACGGTCAAATTAAACGGCCATTTCTGTGAAATCATCAGGTAGAAGGGAGAGAGAGGTGGGTGACAATGTTTTTATTTCGTTCGGATTCCTGGAACGTGCTGCACGGTGCGGCTTCCCGCCATGTTTCGTTGGTGTCAAAAAATGTAGATGAGTTTTGTTTCTATTGTTTTGCAGCTTCCTCCTCAACTAGGTATGATTATTTTAAGTTATTTATTATTAATAATAATGTTCCGATGTTGTTTAAACGTTTAACGCGCAGTGATCCCGCTCTGGGAACACCCAACTCTGCCCTTTTGGCTGTTGCCATTCACGAAGAATAGATTGGATTTCTATAAAAAATAGTGGCGGGGGACTAGATCCACGAGAATCCTTTACTTTTTAGCACGCCATTTCCCGTAAAAAAATGGTCAGGATTCTTTTTAACAGCACTGACATGTGCTGAAAAATGGAAGAATGGGAGAACAGCCGGATAGATGGCCCAATGCTGAAAAAAGGGCAGCCGTTGCCATCGCTCGACTTAACTACCAGAAAGATGGCGGACGATCGAAACGTTCATCGCGTGCCACAGATCTAGAGACCCTTTTTTTTTGACGATGGCTGGCTGTGCGGCACAGCCGATCGAAACGTTCATCGCGTGCACACAGATCTAGAGACCCTTTATTTTTTACGACAGCTGGCTGTGCGCGATCGTCCGCCATCTTGCTGGTAGATAAGTCGAGCGATGGCAACGGCTGCCCTTTTTTCAGCATTGGGAAAGGGTTGCGCCTCAAAGGGTTAAAGCATGAAATACTTAACTCATTTAGTTCCCGTCCGTTTCCATGACTTTCTCCGTTTTGTCCTGCCCTGGTGACTTGCAGTGATAGATTAAACTCACAACATGAATAGCAGGAAGGATGGTCTGTCATTTTCTAATGTACAGGGTGAATCTAAACTCTTGGGCAAAACTTTAAGGGGTGATAGGGCACACGATAAGGGAATCGTAATCACAAAGCAATCTGGGGTCAAAAACGCAGTTTTCACTTACCCCCGGTAATAATCACTTTGGGAAAAGTATTGAAGTGTCCGTCTAATTTCTTAACCAAGTTTCGTAAACAATAGGCTCGTCTCCAAAAATTTCAGCCAGGAAACAAAATAGAATTCTTAAACTATCCATTTTAGTCTTCTGTTTTCGGCGAAAAATACATTATTTTATGGACGGAACAAGGGTCGACAAGTG
>JAWZYV010004194.1:0-12201 GCA_038373885.1 Cheiracanthium punctorium
AGTATTAACAAAACAATAAAAAAAGTTCATGATAAGATATTTATATAAAATCAAAAGAATACTAATAATTTTGATTTTTAAATAGATTTTATTTTAAGTATAATTTATTCAAACTTTCTTTTCAACTTTATTACAATTAACAAGTCTTTTTTTAATTTTAAATAAAGAAGAAATGAACATGATTGAATTGTTATCGAAAAGAAATTATTTGAAATTAAATTTCAGTCATTTATACGAACAAATACAAGAATTATGAAACACAAAAATAAATTAAAAGAGTAATAGCTATCCTTTAATTGAAAACCAAAATAAATAAATAAATAAACTAATTGTTGGGTAAATCAAAAATATAAATATATCTGCTGATAACCTCTGTTAATGTACATATCATGTTTGGAAATTTAAGAGAATGCCTATTTTTCTATTCCCCCCCCTCCCCCCCAGAAAAAGGAATAAAATATTTCTAAAATGGAAACTACTTTATATTGATTGATTTCTTTTTTTTTTGTGAAAAGGGGTAAAGAAATATTTTTGTGCAGGCCAATACATAAATAATATAAATCAAAACCAATTATTTCATAATTCCCCAACAATGCCCATTTGGTTGAATCCCCCCCAACATTTTTGTCTTGTCCAAAAACCATTATTTAAGGTTTAGAGGCATGAGCAAGAATACAGGTTAGAATACCTTAAAAAGTTCACCACCCAAGTCACCCCCCCCAAGAAGACACCCCTCTTGTAGACTTGCCATAACGCAAAGAAATAATTGAAGTTTAGAGCATGAGGGTGAACCATATTAACCTCCATAGATACTGTCTGGGTGAGGAGGGGGGGGGGGGGAGGGTGGTGATTCACAGAAACTAAGAAAAATTTTTTCACCTCTTAAAAAACCAAATTCCTGTTCTGAACATAATTTATACATACTTCAAAATAAAAGCCATTTCTTATTTTTTTAATATATATACACATTCATTTCTTTATTTATTTTTAAGTGTGATTTTATTTCTTTCAATTTCACTTTTACAGCAAAATAGCTACAAATTACTTAATCTTTTAAAAACCTCAAATTGAAAAAAAAGTTCTTTTAATATAGATTTTATGCAAGAATTATTATACTATTGAAAACAGATTTAGAACAATAAATGAAAGTAAAGCCAGAAAAACTCATTAGTATGTTAGAACAAAGTTCAATTAATACGAGGGCCAAAAAAAAAGAAAGAAAAAACAGTTAATAAAAATATATAAGCAAAGTCTTAAATAAAAACATGAGTAATGGAACTTCCAAGTCCAGAGTAGTCTTCAGCCTAGCAAATTTTAGTTTACAATGTGTTCTAAATTTTAAAAAATTCAAACGATTACATAACTGCAGAAGTAAAAAATAGCCTGTGAATTGAAAAAAAGTGGAAGATATCTCTTATTGAGACCCATGCAGGTTTGAATGAATTATAAAAGCAATGGCAGTGAACACACAACACAATTATTACAAATTTGGTTTAATTGTTGCACATTAATTGTTGCATTAATATAAAATACAATCAATGGATTCAATATCAGTACTTCAATACTATTTCACATTCAGGGATTCTTCTAACAGCATCTGGAAGATAAAAATTATGACTTCAACAAGTAATTACAGAATTAATAAAAGTTAAAACATAACTGCTATTCTATCCTAATAATAAAAGGGTACCCTCCCCCTCGCCATAATTTGAATAAGACTGAAGAAAGGCTCAAAATCAGAAAGAGTTGGCAGCTAGAATATACTAGAGCATAAACTAGGTCTATGTTAAATACATACAAAATAAAATTAGTTAAAATTAGTTTTGTGTGTACATGGCTTCGTGTCAAATTTAAATCTCCAACTAAAGCACAACCTAACACTTTCAACTAGGTTATGAATTTACAGAGGAATAAGTCAGCAGATCTTTTCATTTGATTCAGAAAACATTTTGTTTATAGTTTCATTAAAATAGGAGGATAACTTTATAATAAAAAGTCTGCAAATCCACATACATTTTGGAACACCTTTAGGAGCAGGTTAAATACAATTTTGGAACAGCACAAAAGCATACCGAAAAATGGTAATAATAAATACTTTCTTATTACCATTTTTCATATATCTTATTACCATATTTATGTATGGTAATAATAAATACTTTCAAGTAACATTTACATATACTGTAACCTTCTGAGTAAGAGAGGGAAGGGAAACAGGGCTCCTACTGTTAAAATTGTACAAATTATGCAAAAAATGAATGAATTAATAAAATAAAGATGTAGAATTTAAGCTGCCTTTTACATTCTAATTTTGCCACTGAACACAAAAGCAAATGGTAAAAAACTGCAATAAAACCTAAATATAGCAGCTCAAAAAAAAAAAAAAAATTCTATTTTTTTACATGCAAAAAATAAAAGGAAAAAAAACTTTAATTTTACAGATAAGAAATGTTTGTATTGTTTTATAAAATAATCTGTTCTCTATGTTCTATTAATATTAGAATATACTGATATGCAAAGTGATTGAGAGCACGAAATACTTTATTAAAAGTAAAGAACATATTGTAGGATTTACCTCACAAAATTTTATTTTGTGAGGTAACACAAAAAAGAATAATTGGGGACAGTATTGAAGTGAAAATCCCATATCAAAGCAATTTGGAATAAAATTATCCTTGAATCACAGTAACCTGTGGGTAATAACAAACATCAAACTAATAGTGACAAAATAAATATTAAACACATTACTTACTATTGGTGAGTTAAATTTGCAAATTATTACAATCAATTAAAAAATAGAAAATATTCAGGACTTGTAATATATTTTAGGTAAATAAAAATTGGGTAAAAATAAAGTGACAACTTTGCAATAAAAACTTTTCATGCACAGCAAGTAAAATATCATCAAATAACAACATTCTTAGCAAAGATCACATCTATATGTGGAAGATAAACAAATTGAAGAAATAATTAAACGGAAGTTTGAAAATACTTTTCATATCCAGTCTGGTAAATTACAAGGATTCAGTGCTCAGAGGTGTAGCTAGAGGGAGACATTTGTCCCAGGGCACAGGATCCAAAAGGCACCAATTTGTATATAAAACTTTTTCCAGCACATTTTGGTAAAAAGGAAGTGATGCAAATTTGTTCTCGGGCACTGAAAATTCTTGCTACACCTCTGAGTACTGACCCCAATTAATAACCTAGATCTTCTTGAAGTCAGTTAAAAACTAGACTAAAGATATTTTTGAGTAATATTCAAATATACATATGACAACATGTGAACACTGACAAGGTTATTACACTTTGTGAATACTGCAGACTTAAAAAATCTGAATTTACTAAGGAAGTAAAGTTTACATTTACATATTGTATTAGTAAAATTTAAAAAATAATATATTTCATCTGTTTTTACCACTAATGGTGACATGTAATATGGTGTCGAAACTGGTAGGCTAGTTTTCGATTTGGTTTGTACCAAAGTACAGATATGAGATTAACAAAAAAGGAAAAAAAGTCTGAAAGAATGTCCAAACAACTTTTGAGCAATTATACTTATGAATTTCAAGAGCAATAAATATTTTAATTTTTATTGATACTAAATCTATCTTACTTATATACAATTTTGCCTTACTGAAAAATCAGAAAATTTTTGAAAAAAATGAATTCTTTATAAACATTGAAAAAGGTCTGAATATTAAACTAAATTCTTAAATCTCATCTCTGAAAGTAGCATTTTACAGTTTACATTTTAAACAACAACAGCAGTGACAACATTAATAATAATAATAATAATAATAATATAAGTTACAGGAGTTTCAAGGTTTTACTTACAACATATTTTTAAGAGGTAGTGAGGGTGCAGAGTAAAAAAATTAATCTGAAGGGACTAAAAATTGATTTTATACTTTATTTCATTGTTACTTCATAAAATGTTGCAAATAAGACTTGATTTTGCAAGCAATTTATTAACTTGGTGTCAAATATGCAACTTGACATAAAAAATTTACATATAATAGAGATTAAATAAATGACAGAATATAGCATAACATAAAATGATATACTAAAGAGTTGCCTGGGTCAAATGCTTTAATAAAGAATACCACATTGAATTTTACTGTATAAATATTTATTGTTTTACTCATTGATGTAACTTTACCAAAAGTTATACTTTTTTTTCTTTTAAGAACAGCCCTAATAATTTTCTCAATTTACATGAAATTTATAAAATTTAATACATAGTCACTAACTGCCCCAAAGTAACATCACTTTAGGGGAAAAAAACTAAAAAAAAAAACATATAAATCAATTTGGAAAATAAGAAAAAAATAAACTAAACAAAAAAGTAAACATCTAAAAAAAAAAAAAAAAAAAGTTATTGACAATTATGAAATTATGCGATACAAGCTTTGAAAAAATTAGACCGCAGAGATCAAAAGTATGCAGACTTTGAACTAGTAATTAAGAACATTTAAAGAATAAATAAACAAATAAAACAAAAATATGAATACCACTTATAATGCCGATAGTTTCTTCTCTTTTACAGCATGCCACTGACAAAAATTCAATGGTTTTCCACAGGACCAGTTCAGAGTACTAGAAAATAAAAAGTTAATAAAGTGATAAACAGCCAAAATCAATCAGTTTTTCTTGTAACATATTTTATTCATCACTTGGCTCTGCAAGCTTTAAAGACAGGCTTCTCAAAAACTCGGTATAATTCAGAATGCTTCTTCATAGACAGCATGATGAACTTTTATAGAACAACAAAACTGCAGGTCTTATCCCATTTTTAGGGAGAAATTCACGAAAGTGGAAACTGTATCTGATGGCTAATTCTCCCTCTATTTTGGACAATACAATATGTTATAAATTTTTCTCTGAGTATTTCACTTCTATAAATTAACCATTTGTATTGCCATAAATACAGCTTGTGAAGAGAAATTCTGAATTTTCAAATTTCTGACATAGTTGAATTCTTTTAAAACCTGTTCAGAAATTGCATTATTTCTTGTAAAAAAAAATAATAATAACTTGATTGAAACATTTTGTTTCTACTCAGTGAGACACTTAATGAAACACAATTTTTGTGAGAAATCTACTACCCATCTGATTCAGTGCTTAAGATATACATTCTTCTAAAATGGGATGCTTGCAATGCAAATAATAATAATAATATAAAATTCACACAGACATGTGTATAAGGAACATTTATAACATATGATATGAATATAAAATTAACTCCCAAATTTAAAAATACACTGAAACAGTAAGTAATTAAAAATAAATACATACTTATATCTAAAGACATCCAAAGTAGTATTCACCCTTATCAAAGGTTCTTGAAAAATCACCCAGTCATCGCTGTTATTAACTCTCCTATATTTCAAGAAAATGAGTATTCAGTACATAAAAAACATTCTAAAAGTTTCGTTTTCTAAAGCAACCAATTTATATGAATATTCATTTATTATCAATTTATATATATTTAACTAATGACCAACCAAGTTAGGAGTCTTCAGTTAAAATTTACATTTAAACATTATCACAAGAACAAATGATTCGGTGGTAGATCGAGGGGTAATGGGATGAGTGGCTATAGGGCTTCAGTCCCCCCCCCCCCATCTCAAATCCAGGCAGCAATTATGACATAAAGTCGCTTGAGTCAGAAGTATGGGTCTAAATGGGGGCCCCCCTTACATTTTGTTTCTTCACCGACTCTGACAATTGTCTTTCTGTATTTTCCACAGTATTTACCCGCTTGCCCATGATAATCAGGGAACAATCATATTACATTAAATTTTTCAGTAATATTTGACTTATTTATTAAGATATATTTTTCAGAAATTTGTATATGAATGCATTTAAAATTATTTCAGATTTTAAATGCAAAAATTATGTGTAACAGATAAACAGTGATAATTCGCAAGTAATAATATATTAAGATGCTAACATATCAAAAATATATACTTGTGCAATATATATGAGGAATATTTGAAATATACACCCAATATTATGGATACATTTTAAATAAATTTAATTTAAATTCATTGACAATATAATGGGTAAATATTAATTTGCTACAATTTACATTAGTATTTATTTCCAATTTAATGATAATATTGAATAATTAAGTATATGAATATGAAAAAATAAAAATACTATAAAATTAATTACTTGTCAATATTAGGAATACATTAGAAATATTACCAATGTTTACCTAATATTGTGGATACATTTTAAATACATTTGGGCTAAATATTAACTTGCTGCTATGTAAAAATACTGGTTTGGGTTTTCAATGTTTTACAATCCTGTGAGGTGCTATTTGAAAGTTTATTGGTAATGGAACTACTTCAGAACTACTTCCAAAATATAGCCAATATTGCAGATACATTTCATTTAAATTCAGTAGAAAAAGGATTAAAAGTATTTTGAATTTTTAAGTAAATTTTACCAATATCATAAATTTATTTACCCTTAATGATACCCAGTAGAAGACCCAAACTCTGAAATCCATGCTGTCTGCTTTCTCAACAATGTCAATAAATAATGAAATCTGTTCTGCTACCTGCAAGTTCAGAAAACCACAGAATAATATTAAATACTTGAAAAATATAACATTAATGATATGGGCACCCATAAGGGGGGGGGGGGCTCAAGGTAGGGAACTTGCTCCCCCCCCCTTAGGAGAGGAGAGCAGGGGCAGGGACATACCCCAAAAAAAATTCTGGGAGGGTCCAAAAATTTCGGAGGGGGTCCAAACGATGAAAAAGGCAGAAATTTTCACAAAAAGACTTCACCATTATTGCTTTGTTAATAAAAACTGAAATTTCGGAGGTGTTACAGACCCCCCCCCTTCCTGGGTACGTCCTTGGCCAGAGGGTGACTGGTGGGGCTTCAGCCACCCTCGAAATAAGTAAACATCAGAGCCTTATTATAGCATGGGCAAATCGGGACTTTGCCCAGGGCCCCCGGCTCGAAAGGGCCCCCAATATCAAATGTTGTTCTGAAATAGTCTTTTTTATATCAAAATTTTATGAAAAATAAAACAAATTTCATAGATAGGGGCCCCCAAATTCATCAATGCCCGGGGTAAGCTACGGCGGCCTGCGCCTCCTCTACCACCCCCAGAGTTGTTAGCCGCTGTATTTTTAGTACTACTTTAGTATTTTCTTTCCTTCAATTTTAATTTCTGGTATGATTTAAACAGAACCAGAAACATATTACATTATAAAAAAAGGTACCATAATAAGTACTGCATTCTAAAAAATGTGGAGTGACTCCACTCGACTTTCTGAACACTTACGATTAAGATCATTACCAAGCATTTAAATAAATTTTAATCGATGAATAATTCAAAATCATATCTATCCAAATTGAAGCTCAATCGAATGTACCGTTTAAACGCTAGCGCACTTTCAAGAATTTTCCCCCATAGGCCATAATGTAAAAGAAATCTTTGTCGTAGCCCTGTAGAAAAACTATTAGTCCTATACACATTAAAATCAATACCGGTCTTACGATGATGGCTCATAACATATATACCAAATTTGAGCTCAATCGAATGTACCGTTTAAATGCTAGCGCACTTTCAAGAATTCCCCCCCATAAGCCATAATGTAAAGGAAATCTTTTTCGTAGCCCTGTAGTAAAACTATAAGTCCTATACACACCAAAATAAACACCGGTCTCGCGACGGTGGTTTATAACATATATACCGAATTTGAACTCAATCAAATGCCCCGTTTAGGAGCTATCGTGTTCAGTCACATACACACAGACACAAATACACACACACACACATACATACATACATACATACATCTCGTATAAATAGCATAAATGAATTCAGAAGACCTTAAAACGTGTAAATACATCAAAATCTCGAAGTCGAATTTTTTCAAGATTACAATACTTTCCTTACATGGTACATGTTCGGAAAGTAAAAATGTACCACAATAAATACTACATCAAGAATTTTTTTTTTTTTTTAAATCCCGATCTAAGATTAAAAATGTTACGCCTGGCAAAGCGGGCCCCGTCTTTGTTTTCCGGTTCTTTAGTGGATGGCATGAAATCCATTACACTATTGCCGAAGTATTCAAGTCACGTGTGTATTAGTAGGTTAAAATGTTTGAAACTTACCTGCAAATCTTTTGAAAATCACAAAACACAGTTTTCTCTGTAGCGAGTGGTACGACAGCAACACAAGCGGTCAACTCTCACAGCCATTGTAACACGGGAATCTTTTTTGAGTTGCTCATGGTATTCCCATGTGACAACAGCATTTAACGGAGCCGAAACCTGGGTATTCAATATATATATGGAAACCTGTGTATTCCATATATATATATATATATATATTTTATGGAAACCTGGGTATTCCATATATATATATATATATATATATATATATATATATATATATATATATTTTCCGACTATTCCATTAATACCTCCCTCTCCTCTACATGTACTAATGATAAATGAGAATTTTTATGACTTTTGGAACATTATAGAATATTAACATTATCAAATAAGCTTTATTTAAAAGATAACTTAGAAGGTACAACTAAAAATCTCTGAAATGGGTGTAAACGATATGTGAAAGGAAAACGTATTTATGGGTGCCTCATTCTCGTTGGACAGCCACTCAAGAATCCTCAATCAGTGGTTCGTTGTTAAACTAAAAAAAACTTTCGTGGGTCTGGCGGCTTATTGCCCTGTCACTCAAAATCTACCAGCCCTTCCCAGTCACTATTTCTTGCAGAAATCGTTAATCTGCGAGATACACGTATACTTGCATGTATCTTGCAAGCCTGTATGTACTTACTGTTGTACTAATATAATCTGATGTGGTGTTTTTTCTATGGAAAAGTAGAATTAGAGAGAGAAAAGAAAAAAGAAAAAAAATCTGAAACTCTTTCATAATTTAAATACGCAGTAAAGTGCTATATATTAAAAGCGTATATAATCCATGGGTCGTCCCTATTTGTCTTCTTTATTCCATTATGTTGGCAAATGTATCAATATTCATGAGTATGCCGTATTTATCTTTGTTGCTTCATAAAACACTTTTTAGAATTGAAATCGATATTAAAATCCCCTACTAAAACGGTTTAACAATCGGTTCATATCATATTTCATATGATATAAACCAAGTATTATTCATTTCATATTTATATGTTTTCATTTTGGTAGACTAAGAACTCTAGAAATGTCTCCAGTTTTCGTTTGAATGTGGAAATGCGGAATTTAATTGACGCCAAAAGATTTTGTTATAATTGTGTTATAAAGAGAATACAGAAATAGATATTTATTTTAAGTGCAAATTGCATGTGAAATTCCCGTCAGTTTTATGTAACGAGTTTAAAATTGCATTAGGAGGGCAGTAAGGGTAATAAGCTCTTTCGCAAAAGTTGCTACAAGATTGTTTGCATTTACAAAAGCGCCATGATCGTTATCGTAACAGGGTGCATTTTTGACGTCTAAAATTCGAATGCTTCATGTAGTTTTTTTTTTTTTTTAAACTATCAACAATATTTTATTTATTTATTCATTCTTTGTTTGTTGATTCCCTTTGTTTCTGGTAAAATGCCGGTAAGGCAGTCTGCAGCATGACTGCATCAATGCACTGTTCACGCTTTACGAACTGCAAGATAAAATAAAACATTTGCCTACATCGTGTAAGATTATTCCACAGGTATTAATGCTATAACTTAAACTAAAAATAATAGTAGGGGAGCCCATGCTGCTTTTGGGAATTTACTCGAGCGCGGCAGATGAACATAGGGGGGGGGGGTACCTTGCATCATGTTGAGTACCTCCACCATATATATAAGTCCTGTATGTAGGGACGAGCGTCTAGGGTAGCTCATCAGATTAGTTAAAAAAAAATTGATCTTCAGAAATACTGAAGCGCGTCAGATTAAGATAAGGTGGGTTAATTACTAGCTAAAAAGTGTACATTCAGAAAATCTGACGATTTGAATGTAACGTAAGGGAGTGGGAGGGTTACAAAGTTGAAAAACGTTGTCGTGACATTCTCGAGCGCGGTTGAATTTTTGTTATTTTGAAGGAAATGATGCAAGAATCACGAAAAAAATATAATCTGTCGATTTCCACGAGCCAAAGTAATAAAAATACGAGCCAAAGCAATAAAAATACGAACCAAAGCAATAAAGATCGTCAATGAAGATTAGAGCGTGCAAAGATAGCTCGATCAAAGATAACGAGCACGCTCTTCGAGTTAGTGTAGATGACAAGGAGTTCTACATCTCTGGTCCTCAATAAACAAGAACAGCAAATTTTCAGAAAGAATTAAGAAATATCAAATTCAAAGAAGCTTTTGTCAAGTTTTCAATTCATCATTGAGTTGATAAGGAGATGGCTACTATTATTAGTAACGAAACAATTCATCTTAATCATGATATGTGTTATGTATACTCAGTTACCGATAATAAAGTTATCTGGACAATCGACCATGAACTCTCATGTCCTGATCATGAAGAAGCAGATACAAAAATTGTATTTTTGGCAAGTCAAATAAAAGAAGATTCCACAGTTACAATCAGAACTTCAGACACAGATATTGTTGTCATCATGTTGGTCAATATGGGACATCTCCAAGCATCGGTTAAAATATGGATGGATCTTGGAGTTCACAATGCACGCCGTTATATTGACGTATCTGCTCTTTATGTTAAGCTCGGCCCAATAATTTCGCTTTGCGCTACCAGCTCTTCACGCGCTAACAGGATGCGATTAGAATCCGGCACTTTACAGACGAGGCAAAAAAAAAAAACCTACGCAACAGAACAGAACCTGCAAATTTTTAAACCATAACCAACAATTTTTAAACCATACCTGCAAATTTTAATGGGTTCAAATGTTTTTCAGAAGACATTTGCAGATGTAGGGTCAGAGGATCATAATATAGAATATTCTGTTGACATTTTACAATCTTTTATCTGCCACTTGTATGGTTTGAAAAAATTAGCTATGTCAACCTTGCAAGAATAGAAATCTTTCATAAGACCTGAAAAGTGTCAGATACGTCGCAGCCTTTCTCACTGAACGTCCGTAAATACGATGCTTGTTGCTTGCCTCCTTGCCAATCTGAGCTACAGCAACACTTATTCCTAACGAAGTATATTGCGTGCTTGTGGAGAAATGCACACAATAAAACTATGATTGGCATGTCAGCAACAGATTACGGGTGGACAAATGTCGATGGAAAATGTCAAATGACTTGGTTTGTTGGCAATCAGTTACCTGATGCATACGAAGATATTGTTATAACACCAGTTACTGACGAAACTTCAGATTTAGGTATATTTCTTTTTAATACTTTGATAACATGTTATTCATGAAATCAAGAAAAGTGTGTTCACGGTTATAACGATTTTCTGTTACAGATACGAAAACTGCAGACAATATTGGAGGTCCAATTGAATTATTAGATTTGGAGTATGATAATTCTTCGGATGACGATGAAGATTGAAAAAATTTTTTTCAACAGATGTATTTTATTTTTATATTATTTTCTAAATAAATTAAAGTGTAAATATTTAAATAATTTTACGTGCTTTTATTCGTCACATTTTATGGACATAGAAAAAAAAAATCATATTTTTTTTCTAGCCGTCAGATTAATGATACCCTTCAAAATAATCGTCAGATTTTAGGCTACCATGACTGGAACATAGCAAAACCTTCTGTATCAAAATCAGACACGCTCGAGTATTTCAATAGGGCGGTGTTTTTTTTTTTTTTTTTTTTTTGCATTTTCAAAAATTCGCTACGAGCTTGTGTCACTTCCGAAACGTCAGCCTTTTGAATAAGAGCATTTTTAGAGTTCATTTAACATCCCCTCTTAATATCTGACGCGTTCGAAAAAATACATTTTTTTTCTATTTTCTACCCTTCCGGATGGCCACCCCCACCACGGAAGTCAGCATATGAACATACCTTTGGTATCAAAGACACGCTGGGGCATCTAAACTATCAATATCTGACGCGCTCGAGTATCTCCATCTAACTGTTTTTTTACGTCTTTGAAGGTCTGTATACGCTTCCCCCACCACTGAAAGGCAACATTATATAACTTTTTATTCTTCTTATTATCTAAACTACAAAATCTAATAGGTCCTCACGACGCTCGAGTAAATCCTCAATTAGCATCATGGGCTCCCCTACTAT